>JARKIA010000278.1:0-213743 GCA_029289565.1 Mycena galericulata | reverse complement strand
TTACTACGCGCAAACGTTTGTACTATTAGCAGTACTACTGGCTTGTACTACCCCAAGTATTGGGCCCAAGCGCAAATTATTGGTAGAGTTCTAAACCCAGAACTGCGGATGTCGCTGAAGCCGTGAAAAATCGCACATATCCCTGCCCCATTCCATACACATCTCACCGTTCCGGGAACCCTTATATGGCTTGAAAAAGCGGTGATTTCCCTATTAATTTGCCGCTCCGTTATGTGGTGAAAAATGGGTGGCTATGCCCGAAACACAGCTACAGGTTTTGTACCACAGAACGGAGCGGCAAATTAATAGGCACAATGCTCCCTACTCGGGATTGTGTTGGACCGTCAAAGCCGATAGGATGCCGTTCACGTCAAAGTTCAAGCTCGCTGTCTTGTCGACTCATCAACGTCCTCTTTGTCCCTCTCTGCCTCATTCTCCTACCTCAATCAGCTAGATTCACGACTAGCAAGACCATTGAGCAAGTACGCGTCAACTAAACGTAACCACGGTTTCGTGCACTCACTGCGTTCCGGCCTCCCCTAGACTCAGACTCAGGCTAGGTACCTAGACATATAGTTCGGGCTAGGTGACTAGACTTAGTCTGATTAGCTCTGGGTAGGTCTGCGTAGCTCTGAGTAGGTCTGTGGAGGTCTGTTGAGGTTAGTTTAGGTCAGTGTAGTTCTTTCTAGTCATCTATACAGGAGAGATCTGAACCTAAAGAAACAGAGAACATACAGACTCTATGGGCCAAATTTAAGTCAGATGTCACTGACTATGGGAAATACTGTTCTCGCTTTATCACGAGTGAGACAACTCGAAAAATACGAATCTGGAAAGCACAGCTAAATATTGTACTGCATGGATGAAATGTCGCAAGAAGACAGGTCCTTGGCGGCATACATGTTAGAGAAGAAAATCAATGACTGCTTGAGAGTCGAAGCAGAAAAAAAGAAGTCTCTCTCGGAAGTGCGTTATGACGTAGAAGGAGAAAGTCTACGCACAACCTCATGGACACACTCCGCCAAAGGATATCATACAAAGGAATCAATATGTGAGTTCAGAGTTGAAGATGCTTCCCGTGCATCACCGCACTACGAAACCCGGCCGAAAAGAATGGCAGAAATGGCCAGAGACTACCATGACTCAATTCAGAAAAAGGATATGCCGGACGAGTACGGCAGATTAATGGCAACTGGTATGGTGCTCGAACATTGTGATGCACACCTAACAGAAGGGGAGTACACAGAAATGGATAAGGAATTGTCAGAGGAAGATATTCAGAATGCCCTTAGACTCTCAAATAATGGGAAAGCCCCGGGAATCGATGGACTCCCCTATGAATTCCTGAAAATTCTGGTCATCAAATACCGAGACAACAATGATATGTTCGATATACTGGGCTTCCTTACAAAACTCTACGTTGATATTCGAAAATATGGGATCTCAAAAGGAACGAACTTCAACACTGGATGGCTCTGCCCAATTTTTAAGAAGGGAGATAGAGCTACCATTTCGAACTACCGACCAGTATTCGATTCGGTCTGGAGTCCTGCACCTGGGCCTTTGGATTTTTTTCTGGCTGCTGGCTTGGCTCTCGCTTCTGTTTGTATTCGAAATCCTGCTCTAATCAAGACTCCCTCGCAAGCTTGCTCTCTTGGTGGAACTTCCGACCTCTTCCCTCTGGCGGGCTCAGTTGTGTTTATGTTTTGGTGCGTTTGGCAGAAGGGAAGACTTGGTGGCGGAAACGTCGCATCTACCGTCGATATTTCGACGTTGACTCTAATTTCAGCAGAAGTTGTCCGCTCGTCCTTTGTGATGGCGAGGCACGAGTGATCACAGAACAGGTTTTGTGCCTGAGCGGATCATCGGAGATCAGAAGTCTGTCTCTTTCTCCTGCTCCACGACCATCCTCTCTCCAAGTCGACAATGTCTTTCCAAATCCCTTCTTTGCTGATGGCATCTCGGTGGTCGTGGAGCATGGCCAGGCATGGCCACTCCGCTCTGTGCCCTGGCTGCTTCCGGCACGACTTCTATTGATGCGTGAGGCAGTGGTGACATCTCTATTCTGACTCAGATTCTGTTCTCACTGCTGGGTCATCTCACTCCGAGTCCTTCTGTGTCTGCTGGCTCTCTTTGCCTCTTTGGCCCGCTGCCGCTCGTCATCAGTTCCTCACCGACTCAGCCCCTAAAAATTGGTCGTCCAGCTGCCAATCGATCGGTTGCTACTTCTGTGTTGCTACGTCGGGCGTCCGCCGAGTCATCAGGGTTGCAACTCAACCCGGATTCAAGAACCTTGTCCATCCAGTCCACTTTCCACGTATTAAAATGCAGCCTTGCTACTTGCTGTTTATCCGTTCTAGTCATGCCATCCCAAGACATACCCCCTTTCCATTCCGTGTCCCCCTCAATCATTCCACTATCCCTAATTTTCCATGCAATTTATCTTTTTGATGCTATCTCCATTCTTGTCCTTGTTCCATCCATAACTTGTTCCTCGGATCGAATATGTTGAGTATCCAACTCTTTCGCAGTACCTTAACAATTACCCCCAGCCGTACTGTGTCACTACGCTGTCTCCTACAGTCCATTGGTAAATCCAACAATATTCAATACTTAAATTTACAAAGAAGTTCGAGTTTCTGCCGTGCGACGCAGCGGCCCTACACCCCAAGTTGGCTGCGATGCGAACAAGCCGCTTCGGAGGGCCTTTTCGGACATAGTGATTTTTCACGCAACAACGGACAACGATGTTAGCATGATATCTTGTCGGAACATGGAAGGTACCTCCTAGATTAACCATAAAAATTCCCGTGGACAGAACCCATGGACTGAACCCGAAATGCGGATTGTTCCGGAACTGGTAATGTTCCGGAACCCATTTAGCGACTGTATCTCTTCTCCTGGCACAGCAGGGAAATTTGGAAGGAGTACTAATAGCATAACATTTTTTGGGCCAATAGAAACCACAAAATTGCAGCATAATCATAGACTAGAATACACTTATGGTGTTCCGGAGGGCAGAAAACACCGGGATAGTGAATGTGACTTGTATTTCAACTGTATCATACAAGTAAACAGGTGGGATATGAGGTGAATTTCCCTAACAGCAATCAATTTGAAGTTCAAGTCACATTCACTATCCCGGTGTTTTCTGCCCTCCGGAATACCCATAAGTGTATTGTATTGAAATCTAGGTCAATCCGCGCACTACAGCTACTTGGCGGCATGTTCTGCTCTCAGACAGCTCAAAACACCCCAATCTGACATAGTAAATGATTTTCTGGGCACTCAGAGAAAAACGTAAGATCCATGCCCTCCGCCTTTACAACACGAATATAATGAGCCTACTTCTAAGGGAATCTGTTGAGAATTGAGCGCAGGACAGCCATTCTGCCAAAAACTTATTTTAAAAAAAAAAATCCGCCCACGCCCTAAGTTCTGCAAAAGGCTGTAATTCTCTATCCGCTGAGACCAATATGTTTTTTGGGTGAAGAAAAAACAAAGGAGGCCCTGTCGATAGAGAATCAAAAGTTATCCATCTTTGCCTAAGGGACCTTGAGACGAGATTTCGAGATTTTGAACATTTTCACATCCTTCAACTTGGGGGTGGAGGGCCGTCACTTCGTGCGGCAAAACTTCGTACTTAAGTATTGCCTCTGTCTCCTCCTGTTGATTTTAGTATACTTGTGCGTATAAAAGACCCACAGCTGGGCGGACAGATTCCTCCCGCTTGCTTGTGTTCAAAAATCGTGAGGGATGAGCATGAATTACACCTTGGAATTCAGCGGTGTCCCCAGTCTCAATTCCGTCATGGTACCAGACTGCACCATTTTCTTTGATCAACCGGCATGTGAAATGTTCCTCCCCACTGTAAATCACGCCCCTCAGGGCGTATCGGATTCGTACATCACCTACATTTATGTTGAGTGCACTGTCAACCAGAATCTCGGAGTCAGCCAAGGATATATACAGCATGGGGGGTGCTACATCAACAGTAATGAAGGGAGTCAGCCCATTACCACAATTGGTACATTTTCCCTTCGATTTCTGAATCTTGCGTGAACTCAGCCAATGGGACACACAGTAGTTGTGCTTGTACCGAGCTTCCAACTCCTTCTCGTATGTTATCGTCCTGTGAACCTTCAAATCCAGGAAATTCTTGGATGGTTTCGTCACACCTTGTACATTTCATTCACTCTTTTCGTGCCCCAGAATTGATTGCCAAACATGGCCCTGTGTAAGATCATCCAATCCAGTGAGGACAGGACCGACTGGGAACAATGTAGGTTGTGATCGTCGTAGCATTTTACGAACTGAATCCCGAGCAGTTTCCAATTTCCCAGTTTTTTTCCGCACTGATGTGAAGCCATGTGCCAGTTCGGTCCCATATTCATTCATCTGTTCAAAACGGTCGGTCCACTTGGGTCCATGCTCTTGCCACACATCGAACATGGGCGTAAAAAGTGCATCATAGGCACAGCTGTAATTCACGCAATCCCACACTATGCCGCAGGGACTGGAACCTAATATTTTCAGTCTCTTACTAGAGTCCGCACTTGATGTTGTAGGTTCACTTCTTTTGCGTTTCTCTACATGCCGACCGGGATTTTTATCTTTGATGGTTTTCTCCTTAGGTTTGTCCTCCCCAACCAACTCCCAATTCCCGATGGCTGTCTTCGCAGGCATCAATGGAGCATCGCCTTTCTTCCAGCTGACAGCATGGTGGAGATCACTTGGTTCATGAACTCCTCCCTTCCAGATCTGGTAAGCACGAAGTATTTCTCGTCTGTTGAGCCCTTTGACATCTTGAGGGAGGTTGTTCTCGTATCGCAGCTTTGTTATCTCATTCAACAGCTCAAGCTCACGGAACTCTTGACGGAGATAACCATCAATTCCTTTGTTACTTTCCAGGATGCCATACCTTGAAGAATTACGGTTCCAGCAGAAGTTGAGCTTCTGGACAGTGCAGTGTAGTAAGAGAAGTGTGTCTTGCAATTATTCAGATCTACCACATTGAATTCCCTTGTCTTACCCTGCGAAGAGTAATCAGTCATTGCAAAATTTGGTAATCATACTTGTTCCCTTGATACGGGGAGAACCATATCGTCAGGCAAAGTGCACCAAATTTTATTTGAAGCCCGAGTCAAAGCAACCACATTGGGTGACAGCCCTGGTATATTGATCATTTTTGGTGGTTTCACAAGTTCGACAAAAAGAGTGTCCAGTATTTTTTGTCCTCTATTCCCGTAGCTTCCTGCCAACCGACCACAACCGCCTCCTGACCCTTGGTGATACAGAGCTCCGTGGCATCATTATTACGTATCAAAATCGGGAGACCTAGGCATAAACTCAGCTTTCCAGGTGTTTTGAGGTAAAAGACGGATGTGCATCCCACAATTGTTGCTGTCTGTGCATAGGCAATAATTTTGTTGCCCTCACGGCTTCCTTGTTCTTAGCCATGCTCGTCCTCCTCTCATTTGAACCCGCATTGCCAGCAAGAGCGTCATTAGAATAAAAGTGGATCAGCTCTTGATTGGTCTCCGCAGCAAATTTACAACCAACCCATTTCGTTGATCTTGTCCTTCTGAGAATTCAGAGCTGTAATCAACGAAACATTTCGGAAATTTGGGTCTTGGAAAGTAGGATGCCCAGGACGTCTGCTTATTGTCCTGCTCTCAAGATATTCCAAGTCAGCCTTGGTGCATGCTGTGTACCGCATGTTCGCCAGTGCTGTCCTAAATTTCTCGTCCTCGGGTGTGTGCCCTGTCTGCCGCATATTCTGTTTTAGAATGACTACCGTTGTTACTTCTTGCCAAAGTATCTTGCCAATGGTGTTTTTTTGTTTCCCAATACTCATTTTTGCGGGCCGAACGGGTGAGACCGTTGCATCTCCGCTGAACAATGCCGCTTGTTTAACCGGAGGCAGTTGTGCAAAATCACCAGCAAAAATCATATTCATCCGGCCGAAAGGTTCATTTGGCTCGTTCAAAGCCAAGGCCAATTTAGCGCTAATGGAATACAGAGATTGGCACCCTACCATCGACACTTCATCCAGAAAAATATAATCCACCCCTCTCAATCGTTCCTGGATTTTCCGTATGTTAACGCCTTCATGTATTTCTCCATCCATGGTGTCTCGAATTCCAAGAACAGAATGATAGGTGCTTCTATTTAGAAGTGCTGCAGATGTGCCTGTCGGGGCCAGTACAATAAATCGATGTGCTCCATTCCGTTCCTCAAACAACTTGATCAAGGCTTTGATCACTTGAGACTTTCCTGTTCCGCCGATTCCACCCAGATACATCCTCAATGGTGCTGGATTCTCTGCGATTGCATGATTGGCTACTATTTTGAATGCTCTTTCTTGCTCTGTGTTGAGACTGAATTCCGTTGCCACTTCTTCAAAGTACTTTTCTGCGCCTTCTGATTTTTTGCTCGGAAATATTTGGTGAAGTAGTAGGAATCTAACAGCGTAACATCGTTCGAAATATCGCTCGCTTCGTATATTCTCCGTTTCTTATTCGGGGCAGGAGCATTTCGAAACTTTGCTGCAAATATAGTTTCCTTTTCGAGTGCAATTTTGATCTTCCACTGTGCCCCGGACAACTTTTTGTCGGTGTAAATTTCGGTGTAGCATCATTTCTCGCAGGGAATTTCGAGGACAATCCACTGGTATTCATTATATTTTCAGCTTCTTTCATCAACTTTTCTTTTGCAAGTTGACCTGGACCCTTGAACCGCTTCACCCTCAATCTGCTGCTGCAAAAGCTCATCATATTCTCCGGGCTCTCCTTCGAACTCAAGTTCCACAACTTCTCCAACATTAGCCCCATAAAACATGGGCATAGCCCGCCTCTTCTGACGATCTTGAGAAGCAAAATCATCTCTGGCATCGTTGCATTCGTACCGAACATTGAAATTTTTCATCAATCTCAGAGCCTTGTCACTAAAGTTATGATCTGTAAATGTCTCATGCCAATTGTCCACCTCGTTTTTAAAGTCGGAGCCCTTTCGCCAGGGTTTGAACAAGGTGAGCATTGTGCAGCAATACACCATATCATTTTCAAGCCAGTTACCATCATCTACATCACATGCAGCTGGCATTTCCGCATCTTCGCACCGCTGCTCCAGACTCTCCAGGAATTCAGTATATATTTTTTTTGTTCTTTTCTTTCTAGTTGACATCTGGAAATATTCAAACAGCGAAGTGCTCTCAAAGACTTGCGGTCTAATTGTATAATCATCTACATTTGTTGCCCCCACATATTCATCTCTGGTCTTCAACACGGTCTGTCTCGTCGCCATTTTCCCGGTCCTCCTCGGCGATGAACTCGGTCTCTACGGGAATGCCATCAGTTGCAGAGCCAGTTGGCCAACTTTTCTTGACCTCTTCGAGGTAAGAGTTTCCACCAGAATACCTTGAACTTGTAATTGGTGTAGTGATCCGGGTTGCCCAACAAATACAGTGAAGCCATCGGACTGCCTATTTGAAGTTTGGACGTAAGGGAGTTGACCATTTGCATCACAATTCTACGGGAATTATTTTTTCTCCTGCATGGAACACCCTAACGAGACTGTGTTCTTCTCGAGAACAGCTTTCACTGTGTCGAACATATGATAGAGTTTGAGACTGGACTTTGTGACGTAGTCTGAAATGTATGCCACCACTGCTTTGATAGATGTACCCGAGAGGAGACTAGTTACATCTGTGTTACATCGAATGCAATAAGTTAAATCTGGTGTAACACAGTTGATCATGGGCTCCAATTTTTCACCTGAATAGAGCCATCATCGACATCTACCTCAGTCTTCATATACACTTCCCTCGGAAATCTTGCCGAGCAGGTTCCGTCTTTCCTGAGGAACCCCCGTACCTCTGTCCGCATTCTACTACCAGGTTTAATAGGCTTGGAAAAATCTGTACCAGCTACTGGACGTCGACAGCTGTGGACATTTGATCTCAAGATAAGGTCATCTACTGTTTCGTTATATTCAGCCCACCACTTGTCCATGCTGGAGCATTTTCCGCAGCGTGGATCCTCGCAGTCTATGCACAAGGGAGGAGGAGCTGAGGAAGTGTTTGTGTTGGGTCAACATAGTGTGCAGGTACAGGAGCTTGGACTTCTTCAGATATTACATCGTGAAGGCCTTGCCTTTTCTTTGAAAGTTGCGGAACCTTTGCTTGGACCTCCGCAAGCGTTCCTGTGAGGGATTCACCCACATGCGAAGCCTCCAGGTATGCTATCATCTCCTTCTGGAACCCCTGTCTTCATCGAGCATTTTCTCTCTGATTTCTTGCGGTGAAAGAGCACCTTTGATCCAGATTAGCATATGCATGTGCAATGTTAATCTGCCCTGTTCTTCAACCGTCCCGTAATATGCATCTGTTTCACCGTATAACACAGGCTTGTCGGTGTCAACACCCAATACATGTTTAATGAAGGAAGTTGATACATGATGAAAAAAGCTAGCAGCAGCAACTGGATTTTGCGCAATTAGTCTCAACCTCTCGTCTGATCCACGAAGCTTGGGAGAAAATTCCAATTTGTTGTCTGCATAATACAGACACAGTGGATGGTTATTGTCGACAGGGGAGAATGTGATAAACCAGGAAGGGGCACCTTTGAAAGATATCAAAGACCAAACTTCGTTGCGCATGTATTTTTTAGCGGTCAGTGATCCTTGAACGCTGCCGCCGACGTGCTCGAGATCATCGAGAAGATCAAGCAGATTTTTTCTGCTTCTGATTCCACCTTGATATTTTCACCCCTTTCTAATCGAGCAGCAAGATCAGAGAGGACTGCCGGGTCAACATCTACCAGACGCTGCGCAATAGCAGCAAAGTTCTTCCGTCTGACAAGCAGATGGCTCCCGGATTTCGCACCTTTTATCTGGGCATCATTGAAGGCCACCATTGGGAAGTACAAGTCAGTTTGAAACAGCTTGTCATGATACATGAGAAGATAACGCTTGTGTGTGAGTTCCGACATTCGATTCTTGTGAGCCGAGTGGCCAATGCCTCCCAAACCGTACGGAAACAACCAGCCTGGGAACATTTGAGAATATAACTGCAATTATCGAATGTGGATTCTGGCTCCTTGGATTGCCCGACCACAAGAGTTTGTCCACGCTGTTTCAGGTGTTCCAGTGCTTCGGCCTTGATATTTTTGATATTTGACTGTCCGTATTTCTCGCCCATAAGTCCAGCCACCGCAAACGAACATGGACCAGAGGTTGTACCTTCTTCGTCTCCAACATCATGTACACTCATGGCTTCAGGCACTAAGTTAGACTCACTGTCCTCAGTCTGCTTCCAATCCACTCCGCAAGGTATACCTTCCTCAGGAAGGCTGTTGAGGTTTTCGGCCGAAATCTCCAGGCAATCATAGTCGCAATGGTTGAGCTTGAGCCAGTCCAGTGCATCCTTCACACGCTGCCGTCGTACCAACATTGGAGTGCACACATAATCTTCATCCGTTGGGTTGGCGGGTCCTAAGAAAACAAATGCCAAAACCTCACTTATATCGTCTTTGGACGGCGGTAGAGTATTATAAACCTGGACGATGGGGGTTGCAAACATAATCGCATTTTCTGTTATTTTACCCCGCCCAGATGCAACACGGACAACACAACGATTGTGACGAACCTTTGAAATTAGCATTTTTTCCGCAAAAGACAAGTCTTTTAATTGCCACGGAACACGCCCAATCCATGTATAATTAGCCAGACTATGCAGAGGAACTATGCCTTTCAACAACCTGGATTCACAGTCTGCACACACTTTATTGCATCCATCAGCCAATATGGGGCCCGATAACTCTTCGATCAGATCTTCCGTGGAGAATCTCTCTTTTCTTGTCACCCCTTCACGAATCAATAGGTCTCAGTTCAATTCCAATTGGGATTTGTCTGTCATTTCCGCGTTTCGTGTCAACTGACCACATACAGCACATCCGGACTCCTCAAGCCTTTCCGGACTCATGTCTTCACACATCCCCGTAATTATTTCATGTCTTAATGCTTTGGACGGTGGTGCAGGGGGGGAAATGGAAGACCTATCGGGCTTGTTTCCAGTTTTTCTTGCCGAACGTTCACGAATTTCCCTTCGCTTGGACTTCAATGCAATACTAGCCTTAGATTTTTTGGATGCCCGCAAATCTTCTCTGGCGGCAGCCTTACGCAATCTGTCTTTCTTCAACTTCTGTGCTGAATTATCTGGCACTAAATTGAAAACTGTGACGGTTTCCTCACATCCGCATTTATGTGAGGTTTGCGACGAAAGACCGGTGACTCCGGGAATCCGGTGAAGTCTGGCTATCTTCTTCAATTGAGACTTGTTCAGATTTGGAACTAGGGTACGGAGGGGAACTCGGGCACAGAATTTCAGAGGATTCCGCAGTGTGTGAGGGGACACGGTAGAGAGGGAAGAATGGAAGTCATACACGAGCTTATTGTTGGAATGTAGGACTTTATCTGACGACAGTAAGTAAGGACTTATATCCGAGGCATTAAATTTGTGAACGCCGCGGCCGCCAATGGAACGTGGACATCTGTAATTCACTTCGAAGTGTCCTCGCGGACGCTGCGCCGCAACGGCGGGGCTCCACTACAGTGAGCCGGGGTCCGCCGGCCAGCACTCCTGGCATGCGCGCCTCCAAAGGGGATGCTCCCTAGAAGCATCTCGTGCGGAGGCGTGCAACCCCTCTGGGCAGAACAATAATGGCTAAACAACCTTCGCGAGGTCGCTAGCTAGTCCTGCCCTTCCTAAAACAGCAACTACAAATTTTATTTGGAACAGCCATGTTCCACACCCACGGTATGGGAATTTATCGACTGACGGTTTAAACACAGGTACGGCAATGGGGAACTCGGGTACTGGAGGGGGCGGGAGCTCCGCCACCGGCACCCGCCCCACCGATGACAGTACCCGCAGTGGAGGGGAAATGGCTGATGCCCGTCCCATCTCGGGACAGGCTGATGCAACTCCTGGGGCAGTACGCCTACAGGGGGGCACCAGTACGAGTGCTAGTGCGCATCCAACGCACGGGCCGAATCAAAGGCACCAAACCCATCTATCACAAGATGGGAATCCCGCACTCAACGCGGACCAGCATCTTGCTGGAAGGGGCGATCAAGCCCCAGCGGAGAATCTAACCCGCCCAAACCACGCTACACAAACGTTGACTCCACCCATCGACGGTGGAGCTGATCCCCCTCACATCGACGGCGAGGGAGATCCTCCGGCAGATCTGCCGCCCTCCCCTCACGGACCCAACCGTGAACCCCGTAGATCATTGACGCCGCCCCCCGACAATGAAATAGATCCCCTACCTTTTCGTCACGGAAACCCAGGACCGGATCGCCCCCCGACACCGTTTGACATGAACCGTACCTTCCCTGGCCCACCCCGACGGCGCACAGCTGGAGGTAAACGGAAGAGGACAAAAGCCTCCACCCTAGTCGCAGCACTCAATATCAAGGGAATTGGTAACCCAAACCCATGGCACCCTAAGCACAAAGGGTGGCATGTAAATCAGCTATTAAAGGACAATAAAGTTGGACTTCTCGTAGTAGGAGAGGGACACATTAATGCAGTGCGACAGGCCAACATCCAGAAGCTTTTCGGACGAAGGCTCGAACTGCTATTCTCCGAAGACCCCGTTTCGCCGAACGCAAAAGGGCTCGCCTTTGTGATCAACAAGGACCTACTGAGCACAGACAATATGCAGACATGGGAGATAATACCAGGCCGGGCAATGCTACTCCAGCTAGAAACCCATAAAAATAAGACACTGAACGTACTCGGGGTGTATGGCCCGAACGCACCGATTGAAAATGCGGCCTTCTGGAAGACCCTACGCGAATTCTTTGAGAATAACCCAGGGGTTCCAAAGCCTGACATGATGGCAGGGGACACAAACATAGTGGAAGAAGCGATAGACAGACTTCCGTGCCGCACCGACCCAGAAGCTGCAACCACAGAGTTAGATCTCCTCCTCACAAGCCTACGACTCGTAGATGGGTGGCGAAAGACATACCCAAATACTCGAGCCTACACATACACCCAGACGCGCAACAATGGCAGCGGGTCACATTCTCGCTTGGATAGAATATACATCCGCCGCGACAAATATGTCCAGGCCTACGACTGGCAAATCAAAACTGTAGGCATCTCAACGGACCATCGGATGGTCTCAGTCCGAGTCACAGAAGAGGCAGCCCCGACAACAGGCCTTGGTAGATGGGTGTGGGGACCCTACATAATGAAGGATAAGATACTCACAGAATTCATCCAAAACAAAGGCATGACGACCCAAGATGCATCCCGAAGAGCAGCCAACTGGCCAGAAAGAGATCCCAAGTCGAATGTACAGACCCTATTCGCAACCTTCAAGGTCGAAATAGGAGACGTAGCCCGTGCACGCTCGAAAATCATGATCCCGAAGGCAGAAAGGGAAATTACCAACCTGGAAAGGGACCTAAAGGAAGTAACCAACAATCTCGATCTGTCAGAGGAGCAGAGAACACTGTCAGCAGCAATTTTAACGCGGAAACTGGCAGAAACCCACGTAAAAAAGCACCATAAGAGCAGGATGTCAGCTCAAGTGCGAAATCGAATAGAAGGGGAAGTAATAAACAAATACTGGTCAGCTCTCAACAAGGCAAAAAAAACCGCGCGAAGTACTCCGCCGACTACTAAAACCGGGCCATGATCCGCTTGAGGACGACAACACAAAATACGAAACAGATTCACGCCGCATGGCAACTATAGCGCGGAACTACCACAACAGAATCCAGAAGGCGCGGAGGGACACCGCACCTGATATCAGAGACCCGACGATCGAAGTGGTGCTGCAGAGGGTAACTCGCAAAACCACCCGAGAGCAAACAGAAACCCTACGGAAACAACTAACTCGAGAAGATATCGAACTAGCTCTGAAATTGTCAGCCAACAATAAAGCCCCCGACCTAAATGGTATCCCCTACGAAGTTTGGCGTATACTCGATTCCCGCTACCGGACAAGGACCTCCCAGGGAAAACCAGCGTTTGATATCATTGGACTCCTACTACTGCTGTATAACGATATCGAATCTCGGCATTACCCCCGGGACCGGATTCTCGAAGAGCTGGATGGCACCCATATATAAAAAGAACGATCCAGCGGAAATCTCGAACTACAGGCCCATTTCACTGCTAAACACTGACTACAAAATCTTTACTAAAGCACTCACAATCAAGTTGGCGCGTGTCGCACCGGACCTTATCCACCCAACGCAAGCAGGGTTTGTCCCGGGCCGGCACATATATGACCAAGTCTGGCTCACCAAGCGAATAATTAAACTGGCCGAGGCCACCGAACAAAACGGAATAATTGTTGCATTAGACCAAGAGAAAGCTTACGATAAAATTGAGCATGACTATCTATGGAGAGCCCTGAGACAGTTCGGACTCCCTGAAGAATTTATCAACACAGTTAGAACACTGTATAGCGATGCATACACATCTGTAATAGTAAACGGGATGATGAGTGACCGACCTTTCAAAGTAACGCGCGGAGTGCGACAAGGGGATCCCCTCTCATGCCTCCTCTTCGATCTCGCAATAGAACCTCTCGCCGAGGCACTGAGGCAGTCTGGCCTAAAGGGCTTTAAACTCAAGGAAGTTGATGAAAGAATAATTGCGACTCTCTTCGCAGATCACACTCTTGTGTACCTATCCTCTCAGGATGATTTACAGGCCCTTCTCGACATCCTGGAACAGTGGTGCATTGCGTCAGGGGCCAAATTCAACATTAACAAGACAGAGATCGTGCCCACAGGATCACTCACCCACCGAGACTCTGTTAGAGCAACGCGAACGGTGAACGGAGTTGACGGCACGAAAATCCCAGACCACATCAAGATAGCCAAGGAGGGCGAACCCATTCGCACGCTCGGAGCCTGGGTAGGAAACAAGGTTGATCAAATCAGCACCTGGACTCGGGTGAATTTCCCTAACAGCAATAAATTTGAAATACAAGTCACATTCACTATCCCGGTGTTTGCTGCCCTCCGGAATACCCATAAGTGCATTGTATCAAAATTCTAGGTCAATCCGAGCACTACAGCTACTTTGTGGCATATTCTGCTCTCAGACAGCTCAAAACACCCCAATCTGACCTAATAAATGATTTCGGGGTTCTCAGAAAAAATCGTAAGATGTCATGCCCTCCGCATTTACAACACGAGTAGAATGAGCCTACCACCAAGGGAATCCGTTGAGAATTGAGGTCAGGATAGCCATTCTGCCGAAAACTTACTAAAAAAAAAAAAAAACTGGCCGCGCCCTAAGTTCCGCAAAAAGCTGTAAACTTAAAAAAATGACGCAGTCATCTGCATACAAATTATTCGGGCGCAAACAATGGACGAAGGAAAGTACCAAGAGGCCCTTGATCGACACGCTACCGTTAAAAATATGATGTATGCGCAAGATGCGGCAGCAGGCGGGGGCGATGATAACGTCCCAACAGTAGCGCAGATATGGCGATCGGTCCGACACAAAGATATCACGAGAAGCATTCGCTTCTTCCTGTGGATGGTGATACACGATGGCTACGCCCTCGGCGACCACTGGCGACACTTCCCAGGCTTCGAAGACAGAGGGATCTGCCAAAGATGCGGAGTCCCCGAGAGTATGGAGCATATCCTCACTCAGTGCGATGAGAATGGTCAAAAAACTGTCTGGGAGCTCGCAAGCGAGCTTTGGCAACTTAAAACAGGCACAGCAATGCCGCCCCCACTCATGGGGGAAATTATGGCCTGCGGCCTCATTAAGAAAGGAACTTCCCCTGGTAAAACAGACGCTGGCACGACGCGTCTCTACAGAATCACCATCTCGGAATCCGCCCACCTCATCTGGTGCCTACGTAATGAACGAGTCCTCAACGGCAAAGACGCACCAACGATAAATGAAATTCGCAACCGTTGGTCACACACTTTGAACGTCAGGATCGGAATTGACTGCCTATCTATTAACAAAGCTAAGTACGGCACCAGAGCACTCAAAAAATCGCTAGTGCTGAAGACATGGGCCGGGGTTATCCGGAATGAAGACAGACTCCCTGCCGATTGGACAAGGGAGACCAGGGTTTTAGTGGGTATCGGTTAGCGAGTAATGATGGGTTGGTCGAGGACCGACCTTGAACTTGTTAGCCGGAGCCCCACACAGGCGTTATCACCGACGTATCGTGCAAAAGCTGCATTTCCCTGGGTGGACTGTCGGGCGGGGTTGAAAGAACGTGGTCCCTGCCAACCTTAACAAACGGTTACAACCTTGGTTGCAACCGTGTGGTAAATTAGAGACGACTTGGTCGTATTTCCGCGTGATCCGTCCTAACGGTGATGGAAGAGTACTAGCTGTACTACTCTTAATGCCATTTTGTTCCACATAACATCCAGGAGGCAACCCTCCAGCTGCGCCAGCGTGTTGCGGCTTGATCATCGTTGGCTCGTTGGTATCTCGCGTTTGTACTTTACACACCTACGCATTCCACTGGCAGCCACTCGTCGTTTGAATAGTGACACAAGCAAGCGCAATGATTGAACGTAAATCTCGATTTGCACCTCCCCCGCCAGGCATTTTGAGTGCACATCGCGTGCATAGAGTGTCTCTCTGTCGTCGATCCCTATGGATACATTTTACCGAGGTGTTCCAAGAATCCAGCAATAGTTCGCGTTTGAAGATATGTAGCCTTCTGTTTAGGCGCGGCGCGCTTCACATGGTAATAGCGCGCTGTTGTGTCAGCGTATCCTATAACTATTCAAAAATTAAGTCACGCCGCAACGTGCGCCGCCGCGTACTTTGGAACTCCGCCGCGGAGGCCGAGGATTTCGGCACAGGTGAAGTAGCATCCGGCTATAGATATGCCGGCGTGCCGGGTGCCTCAATGCCCCGGATGTTCGAGGCGAAAAGGGCCGCCGAACGGAGCAACGCAGATATCAAGACAGGTTCGACTTGCATGTGTGATTCCGCCAACTCTAATCGTCTTCTCGCGGAAAAATTTCTGAAGCGCCCGCATGGGCGTGTGTCAAGGATGCGCATATGCTTTATACCAGGCGCTCCGTCTCCGGGTCGATGAAGAGCAGTTCGAAGATTGCATTGTGATGACGCAGGACAGCCCGGCACGCAGTGGGACGGGGATTCAAAGGAGAGGAAGGATAACCTACTCCGGTAGGATGACGAGGCTCGATTTGCTTGAGGGCGAGACGACATTCGGGGGCTTTCTGCGAGCGAGATGGGTGCGATATTTGGTGGCCTGGGGTCATGTAGCACATGCGGACTTCCGAGGGCATTTTGAACAGAAACAATGGTAGGCTGTTGGAAAACCTTGTCTTTGCATTGTATAAACTTGGTTGAGATAGGCACAGAATTCTGCTTCAGACTCAGACATCACAGTCCACATGTCAGGAAATCGGAGTCGAGGGGATGAGTGGGGCTCAGGCCCCAGGAGTTGGTGGTACATCTTGAAAGTCAACTGCCTTGGCGTGGGTCAGTTAGCGCCCTAGTACTTGCGAGCGAATGGAAAAGTCAGGAGGAGCAGGGAAACGGAGCCAAGGAGATGAGATCACATGACAGAGACACGTCAAATAAAGCAGCCAAGCAAGCGCAATCAACATCGCGAAACCCAATATATTTTGACCAAATTTATCAAGGTGCTAATAATTGATTTTGGGAAGAGGAGTCCCAAAACCTTCGTGCCTCTGATCATCTGCTTCCGGATGGGCACTAGTACTAACTTGAATTGTCATCCAAAAACCATGAGTCGGGGGTGGCAGATAGGCTGCAAGACTTGCAGTACCGAGTGTATCGCTATGCGAAATCTTGTTCGGAACTTTTATGCATATATTGTGTAAGTAGATCATGCATAGATAGAATTATCTGTCAACGCCACAATGCAAATCGGGTGCCAGTTTGGTGCACTGCCAGTTATTCTATTTTGGGGTATTTCGGTTGCGCCTCGGAAACTGTCCAGCTTCGATCCCCCGCAAAGAATTCTGTTATTCTGACTCCTGCAGCCTCCCTGTTATCCTCGTTGTGAAAGTACTTGGCTGTGTACGTAGTGCTCGGGATTTGGGCGACCAGATTGATATACGCGATGCTCGCACTCTCGACCAGGATAAGACTCTTGTTTCTCATTGAGCCCAAGAAGCGACCGCCGACGGCCTGAAAATTAAAATAGCGTGCAGTATTTATTTAGCCGGTCCATTCTTTCCCCCGTGGACATGGTCGCGCGGCTCTCGGAATACCTGGGTGTTGGGGATACTAGGAAGAGGTACAGGTCTTTGTGTCCAGGAATTACGCGGATGACCGCCTGTGCGGAGTTCGACGTGCCACCATTATTCAACAAATTCAACATCCCTTACTAGATGTGAAGAAATGAACATACGGGGTCGGAGCCGAGCGAAGCTTTCCCTCTTGAGTAGTCGCACAGCGTACCTTGCGGTTCCAATACCGGCGGACAAGGTTAAACGATCATCTGACGAGAGGGAGCTGGAGACCGAGCGGCCGGCTATTTCAGGTGTCGTCTCACCCGCTGCTTTTCTCACACACCGTGTGTACATCGTGAATGCATTGTTCGAGGATTCGGATCGCCCTGGAGTCCTGTGCCTGCTCTGTGCCTTCATCTTGAGGCTCCCCTCGTCTCTGAAGCTGTAATGTCTAACGCCACAAACCCGGCCGTAGTAGGCGCAAAATTGTTGCTGCTTCAGGAGAATTTCGAGATATCTACTGATATGACTTCCCAGAACTTTGCTCAATTACGGAGACCTTGTCGGCATAAGTTAACCTTTCCTGCAGCGATTGACGCCTCGGTATCTCACGTCCTCATCAGCCCTCCTATACTGGGATCATATAATCACGCTGGGTAGCGGCGGCTCGCTTTCATCTGTTACACACAAGATTTAATGATATTTATTTTCAGATTGCGAAATTAATTGGCTCTGGGGACGACAAAAGTCTTCTAGCGCGTACTGGTTCTTCGTAAACCGATATTTCGCGTTCTTCAGCGGAATTCCTGTTTCGGCGCTCCCGTTCCTGACTCTATCAGCACAGGTAAATGTGAATTTTCGACGGCGCGTGCATTGTTGAATCGGGTCAAATTACCAGGCGTGCCGAAGCTACAGCATATTCCGTGAGGTCGCGTTCGTGGTTTCTCAGATCATAACCTCCAGTACGTGCCTTCTTTCGTTCCCTTGTCCGTGGCGGATGCCTCCAGTAGTCATTATGATGATCCGGGTGTATGCCCTTTTCGGACGCAATAAACGAGTGCTGTGGTTCGTGATTGCAACGAGAGTATGCGTTGTTGGAGTGAGCGTGGTATGTCTCTGTATACTCTGAATCCGACAAGAACTGAACCAAATTAGTGGTCGGTGACCAGTCAAATGGCCACCCACTCCATCACCCTCGGAGGATGCCATTTCGGTTTGCTGCAATCCACGTACGTCAGGCATGAGGACATGCATTTCACTATCACATTAACAAGCAATGTAGTGCATTTCGTCAGGAATCTTCTTGTTAATGTTGGCCGGTAGATTTCTGAACAGGATCTATCCAGGTTTAGCAGGCTCTTGGGAAGGGCTATTTGTCTTCGACACGGTAATCTTCGGTTTGACCGTCTACAACGCGTATACCACGCGGAGGTGGATGAATTCCCAGATGAATCTCCGCGCTCGCCTGGTGCGCGATGGTGTGCATTTTCCCGATTCAACGCAAAGAACGAGCTAATTTGCTTGTAATTAAGGTGCCGCGTATTTCGGGTAGGGAAGATTCAAATGCTGGGAGCTTGGAGCTTAAAAGCTGAAATTTCAGATTGATGGCGCTATCGAATCTCGCCAATATTGCCACATACTATGTGCGTCTCAAATTGGCCTGACGCTGCCCGAGATTGAGGTTGTTCTTTGGAAACAGTTCACCGACTCAGGGGTCGGAATTATCCTTCGATGCTTCGTTATCTGGCGAACTCATTCATTGCACGATCCTAGGTAGTCCTTCCGGGATCGCTCGCAACATTCACCAACTGGTATGTTATTTAGCGAAATTATTTTCTAATTTTAAAATCTATTTGGCTCCATGAAAAAAATTCAAGCCCAAAGGGCCCCGGGTTCTGACACAAAACGGAAGTTTTACGCATCCAGGTTTTGACACTACAGTTATCAACCGGTCACTGATACACTAAAATTATTTGGCTCATTATTTTCCTTCTTGACACTTTTTGGGAAACTCTATTAGGCCAAAGTGGTCATTCATTGAGGGTACGTCTTTGTACGTGAGGTCTCAATTTTGTATGAGGAAACGAGGGAGAGACGAAGCAAATTTCTGCCACCACTCAGTGATACAGTCACGTGTCGCAAACCTGTTTCTCGCAGTACAGAGTTATTGCACAGCCAATCCGGAAACTGTGATACTTATTTGTGTCCTGGCATCTTTATTTGTGCTTGCAATGATATTCAACGCCCAGCGAGTCGGAATGGACGCGTCAAAGAGATTTCGACGGCAAACTCACGTGATAGACAAATTTCCTAAAATGGACGAGCAAGACGGAAATCGTCGCTGCGAAACCATTCTCCACCCTAGTTCACCAATGTACCTCTCCATATGGCTTCCGAAGCATTACAGAATATGGCTGCAAACTTTCCTCATTTTTTATTTAAATTTTTATGATGCATCACAACGGTCATCCTGAGAGAAGATTTTCCAGGGAAATGAGCAGGGACTCTGAGGCCGAACCCAGCGTCTGGGACATTCAAAACATCCTAAAGAGTACCCAGAATAAATTACACAGTCCCACTGTACATTATACTGAGGTGATCAGACATGTATTGCGAGTGTATCATTGAGTGGTGGTGTATCAATGACCGGTTGATAACTGTATATCAGAGTCAAAGGCTGCCATTGACGACTCGGCCCTCAGTTGGCGGGATGCTCCAATGGAGTAAATATTTGTGTGAAGTGACCGGATGGAATATATGAGAAACCGCGTAGTACGTGGTAATAGACAGAATACTTATATAAAAAGAGATAAGTATGGTGGCAGTCAAAACTTCATGTCAAACCGCATTTTTGGTCGGATTCCCCCAGGATTTGAGATTTGGAAGGAACATAGGGTAAGTTCATCGATAAAACTTTCATTTCAGAAAAATCGGGGGCACTCCTAATTTAGGGTTACAAATGGCAGATTTTGGGATGCCAAAAAAAATTGTGTGTACCTAACTCGAGCCTCTGAGCAGTGAGCACCAAATATATATATATACTAGAGTCGGCTACCTAGTTGAGACTTATTCTTCCACTTTGCCTCAGCCACTTCAATCTCGTCTTTTTGACCCCCCGATGAGAACGATGCAAATTCGGCAACCGGTCCCGTCATCCCATCTCTGTGGGTCGTCATCCGGGTCGTCGTCATCATTGATATGTTCAGCGGCTGCAGAAGGTGCTTGAGTGGATGTGAACACTCCGTTGGGGCCACACTGAGGCGGGCGGGGCATGGTCGTCGACGAAAATGGGCGCATTGATGGCGCTGCACAGCCACCGGCCCGGGTGATCCGCAATCAAAACGGCAGAATTCGCGTCGCAAAAACAAAAATCGACTTTTTGAAACTTTCGTCCCAGCAGATCTTTAGATTGGGTTCTTCTTCTACTATCTACAGTATTACCATCACTTTCTCTTGACAACTGGGTCGGCAATAGCGATTACCAAACTGGGGCACACACTGGTCACGAAGTTCGGTCCGCCACCATAAGGGATCCATAAAATCAGATGAATGGAAAACTATAGTCCATGATGATAGCTACGCAGCACGAACCAAAGTCAAACAAAAACACTTCAACTTATCTCAACCATCTGCACAATTTCTGCTCTTCAAACTCTTCACACTTATCCACTCAGTTGCCAGGGACCCCACCGGATGAGGAGTACGGTTTTCTGAGAGGGGATGTGGTCCTGTGGGGCTGCCGGAATATGCTTATTCAGTAACGGAGATAAGAGGAATGGATCAACAATTACCGATGAAAATCCTGCTGGGTACGGTGTTCACTGAGTGGAGCCGGCGTTTGTGCCCGCCATGTCGACCCATCGAGGCACATACTGGGCATCTAACGGGATGAACACGGCATTTGTTGAGTGGAACGGGCATTGTCCCCCGTGATGTCAACCCATCGAGGTGCACACTGGGCCTCTAACGGGATGGACACGGCGTTTATTGAGTGGAACGGGCATTGCCTCCGTCATGTCAACCCATCGAGGCGCACCCTGGGCCTCAGAGAAATCATCATCATCAGTTGAATCAGCCTCGGTTTGTGGAATTGATGTGGGTGTGTCTCAAGTCAAGAGTGATCGTACTTTGCAACGTAAATGAACCCGTTGGGAGGGTAGGCGGACTTGTGAGCGTGATGCAAAGAAGGGACAGAGTGCGAGGCGCAAGACAGTTCCTAGTCTGATTATCACAGTCTAGCAGGAAGCCCGGAAGGCTCGTCTGAACAACTTAAGGAATCGATCTTGCCAGTGGTCGCAAATCTAGGGCGCCGTCTTGAAGTATCTTGAAGAGATGTTGCATCCAATGCTCAAGATGAAATTCAGGGGTCGGAAACAAATTGATCGAAATAATACAATATGTACCACAAGTCATAGGCAAAGAACCCGACGAAACCCATCAATGACCTCCTCACCATCTGGTCCCACAGTAATACGAGGAGGTGACCTCACAGTGTGAATGAGAAATTCACAGGTGTTCTTCATGCACTGATTCTGGCCAAAGGTTTCCGGATCGTATCTGGAACGCCACAATTCCGCGAACGGCATCTTTTTCTGTCTCCAAAAATCGCGCTGTATAGAAAGAGGGAGGGCCTCTCTGGCGCGACAGTGGCCAAAGTCCACGTCTTCCCCGTCGCAATCGTATATGAGCAGTTTCTTCCCCGTGGCCGGTGCTTCTGGACTGATGATGATGGCCGCCTATACATGCCATTCAGCTAGCACTTTCTTACCAACCCAACTTTCAATCGCCGTGACAAAGAGCCCTGCCCACATCCGCCCAGGCGCCTTCTTGCGAAAACACTCAGCAAAATATGAGTATTCCGCAAGATAGGGAAAGTCTTTGATCCAGTTGAGACGTTTTATTCCGTTGGCGAATCCAATAGGGTGGGGCCAAATCGTTATGTGTTCGCTCGATTGTTCGCTCCCATTGATATCGTGCGAGAGACGCTGTAGACTTCCAAGAAATTGCCGTATTTGAAGATTGGTTGAAAATGGCGCCGTTAAGGGTCTGGGTGGTCGAATGCGCATCTAAAATGGGTCAATGCCGTTCGCAGATCAAGTGAAAATCGGCTACCTTCTCTTTCGCCTGAAGAGTTTGATGGGCCTTTCTCGGCCGTAATATCCGGACCATGGTAAAGTGGGAGTGGCGGTAGAAGAAGACGGTGGTCTAGGGACCTGCAATTTATCACGCGGTTTATATATCATGGCTGCATCCGGATCATAATTGTGGCCAATGCCGAAACAAGTCATACCGAACTTGGGGAGACAAGACGGCCATCACTGAATCCTAAGTCGCGGAAGCGATGGACATTTCGATTTTGACTCGCGGAGATGCCCTGTGCCTCTTGATTACCACGGAGATCGCGATGTTATTTTTGGGGGGGAGTAAACCCAACGGCGGAAGAGTTTTGAGCACTGAGGTTTTACCTCATGGAGACCACTTCCTCCAATCGTAATATAAGTTCTCCAGTCTTGCCGCTGCCTTAGGGGTTCATCGCCACAAGTTGAGGAAACGAATGCGGGAGCTTGGAGTTCACAAAACCTTCTTCGATGCCTTGTCCGACGATGAGCTCGACGATTTGACCTGCGAGTATGATACATTGCGCAGCGCGAGCTCTCCGACACGTGCCAAATGGTGCCGAGAAATTTTTTGTAACTTTTTCCGATTTTTCCAGCCACAAAACCGCTCAAAAGAATGCGTTTGACATAATATCTCATTTTTTTGCCATGGTGTTTCACTTTTTGGCCGGAACTCCCAAAATTGTGTGTACCTCTTTGAGGCTCCAGACAAGCTCTCAATCGAAACTAAATTTATCACTGCCGCGACACATGCGCCTTCTTTGGAAGACACCTAAAAAAAAAGCTGCGGCCCTTCAGTGCGAAGCAGGTGAACATTAGTCTGTAGTTAACCACGCGCCGGATGTATGGAGGTCGACCTTATTACGTAAAGTGCGGAGTTTGAAATCCATCCTCAATGCTGGCTGCCCTTCAAACACTCCAGAACCCAAAGCTTAGAGGCAAGACTGGCTATATTTACCCATAAGACAAACCTGTCTCTTCAGAATTTTTGTTCTCACTCGTGTTTGATACAAAATGAGACGGCGGGATTTGTAAGCTGCCGGGCCATCAAGTTTCGGCACCGACTTCTCAGCGCCGTGGAGGTAAAACTGTGGTTGGTATAGTTGATTGTTCTGAGAACTTCAATGATATTCCAAATGAAAATTGGGCAAGGAGAATGTAGCAACCATAAGAGCGAACCGTATCGCAATTTCAACTTTGATACACGAAATAGACATTTAAACCAACGTTGCAACTGGACCATTACATCCTGTCAATCAAGGTTGAAATGCTCCGGTGGACTGCCCCTGATTACAGATTCGGGATTACTGTATTTCATTCAAGTCGACAGTCACGCGTCATGCACCCCCTTGTCGATGTCGAAATTTGGTCGAGGTCACGCGTCACGGCGGCCTCTGTCGAACCTCCCAGGCGTCACATGGCACCCAAAACCGCCTGAAAAACGTAAAAAGAAAGTCAAATTTTTCGCTCCGCGGTCGGAATTTTGCGAAATTTCGGGCGGTGTCACGCGAAATTCCGACTGGTGTCGAATTGTCGAATTGGTATTTTTGGTCACGCGTCACCCCCCCTGTCGATTTGAATGGAAAAATACAGTATATAATGTTTGAGTGCGCCCGCCGGCACCAATCCGCCACCACTTTGGTCTAATCAACTGAGATTCCTCCGCTGGGATACGGCATACAAGCCATACCTACACCGCCAAAGTACCCACACGTTCCCCCCAGCTGGAGTCTTCGGCTGGCTTCCACCTTATGTAGAGGCTGACTTTCAGACGACAGCCAGCTGGTAGCCAGCTAATTTCCCCAGCTAAAATTCCAGCTGGCTACCAGCTGGACCTGCATGTGGGCGATACGGGACGATGAAACCTGGACCCATGATCGTTGTAGATAACATTTTTGACCGAGTATGCCTTCCCTGGGTAAATGAATTGTGAGCTTGATATGTGCACCCTTCTATTTCTGTTTCAAAATTTGAAAAGTGATAATTGCCTCCAAAATCTAAGGGCGACAAAGTAGTTGGAAAATTACTGTCCCCTTTGAATGTTAACCCCCCCCCTCGTAATGATGGCTGATGGCACCTCTCACTCGCCACTCAACGCGTCCCGCCGTCTCGCTCATGTACCCGTTGTACCCGCCGCAATTATCTATGTCCTTGGTGCCATCTAGCACCCCACCCTGCAACCAGAATGGAACCCTAGCAATGTATATGATGCTATAGGCCCTCAAATGATTTGATTCGTTTGACGCACCCATTTATTTCTTTGACTTGGACTGTACATACCTACTTACTTCAAGGAACAATGAGATATCCACGGAAACTGGGGACTCGAGCCAAGGGACCTGGGACACATCCAGTGCTGTGCCCAAAAATGCTCTACATATATTAAACACGGTTGGACAATGGTTCACGGCCAATGGTGAATCATTGGGCTGGTAAATTTCCCTGTCGAGGGTTACCAGAACTGCAGAGTAAGCGCTACAAGGAGGACGAAGAATCGACGCAAAGACGGTGAGCTGGCAATGAGGCAGTGATCCCGGTGATCCGATGTGTCCATCAGTGATCTGGCGTGGCCAGATCACATCTGGGAAACACACATGCCTACAGAGAGCTACATAGGGCCCAGTAGAGCAGTAGAGCAGTAGGCATGTCCCCCTCTATCATAGAGCCTCATAGAGTATTAGCGCAGTAGAGCCATAGAGCGGTAGAGCTACATAGAGCTACATAGACACGTGTTCTTCGGTAGCAGTCGAATATTATTATTACCCTGCTCGGAAAATAGGGCTACACCGAATACCAAAACCCACACACAATCGAAAAAAAAAGACGATGAATTGCGAGGGAATACAGGAGATACATGATGGTCATGTCATATACACTACTGTAAGCAATTAGCGGAACTTGAAGAGCATTGCGAAGCCAGCGAGTTGAGAGGGATGGCCCGGGCCGAAACGAGGCCTAGGCGTACAGGAAAATATGGGGAGACTGGGGTGCCACGGCTACACACTCCAGGGCCCGGGTGGGGTCTTGTATCTTGCCGTTGACCAAGACGAGTGGCAGGACCTGGGATTGAGGGGTAGCTTGAGGAAACTTGAAGAGAGGTTGTAGGCCTTGCAGGTAGATCGACTCGAGATGTGTCTTGACGGCGGCTTGCGGCATTGCGGCGTCTTGACTATTGTACGCTGGACATCTTGTAACTTTACAGTCTTCAGGAGTTGGGCTTCAGATGGAGTTGCAGTCAAGGCGGACACAGAACGGGTGGAAAGGCGGCCGACGTCGAGTCGTCGATGGGACGATGGGAGTGGGAGAGAGAAAGAGGCAAAAGATGCCATCAAGTGGTCTGTCGGGAACGCATGCGACGCACGGACCATTGGAATCACATACCTACCAGATCAAATCGATCAAAGGCTGAACTAGGCAGTAGAGAACGCAGAGCAACTATAGAGCACGATAGGATGGGGAAGTGTTGAGAGAGAGGGGGGGCTCGGTGGTAGAAAACGAGTTCTATGTGGCTCTATAGAGATGCGGCGGCTCTATGAAACTCTACCGCGTGACGGGCAATCTATGATGCTGACCGGTATCTATGTGTCCAAACGGCGTTTCCAGATGCATATTCAGAGATCCAGAGATCGAGCACCTCTTGACCCGCCACGTGCGCTATGGAGAATCAGGTCACGTCTTTTACTTCCACTGGCGATTCAGAGAAAAAAGGACTATCATTATGCACTGAGGGGCAGGGCAGAAAAAATATTTTGACAACTGAGTCAACTAGTTCAGGGCATGCAAAGATATCTCAGACCTCTGCAGACCTCATTCTACTCGGTGTGCTTGGATACATTTTTGAGACATGCAGTTGTCTACGATTCTACATATGAAGGTTTCATGGTGGGGGTGAGAGAAGAGAGGCGCCAGGATTTCAAATTACCTGTCAGGATGGAACAAGGTTGCTGTGCTGAACATCACTGGAGATAGCGCGGATCGAGGCATAGTGCGAAAGAATACAGACACCGGGGCTCGAACTTGGTGCCTTACGGAGACGGTGGCTCGGCGTTCAAATTGAAACCCTAAAGTCATTAGAGAAAATGTAATGAACGCTGTTAAATTCATTTCAACACAGCCACTATTAAGCGTTGTTCATCAAGGTGTCGCTGACCATTGCAGGTGCTCTCAAAAAGCTCATCTCGTTTGATAAAAGAACGATCACTTATTACATAAGCACTCGTAACAACCCTTGGCAGAACTTAGGGCGTGGCCCGTTTTTTTTTTTTTTTGTAAGTTTTCATGAGAACAGCGATTGCAAGCTCAATTCTTAACGGTTTTCTCTGGGAATAGGCTCATTCGATTCGTGTTGCAATTCCGCAGGGCCTGGCATATTCAGATTTCTTCTAAGCACCTCAAAATTACTCACCGGTTCAATTTTCGGTGTTTCCGACTGTCTGACAGCAGAACATGTCCCATAGTAGGTATAGTGCTCGGATTGGCCTAGATTTTTAATATGATGTACTTGGAGTTATTCCGGAGGGCCTGAAATACCGGGATAGCGAATGTGACCTCTCCTTCGAATCTATCACACACTGTGGCAAGAAGAATATCAAGTGAGTTTCCCTATGAGCTGTATATTTGAAGTACAAAGTTACATTCACCATCCCGGTATTTCAGGCCCTCCGGAATAACTCCAAGTAGCGTGGGGGCGGTGGGGGGAAGGAACATCAGCAACTTGACAAGTAGAGCTTTTGCTCCTTTTTCTCCTTTTTTCGAGAGCGAAAAGTGACGAAAGTGAGAAAAGCCGAAAAGTGGTTTCTTCTTTTTTAGGCTAGGTCCACTTGCTTAAAAAAGAGAGAAACCTGCCGTTTGATACTCGTTGATGTATTGGTAGCTTGATGACGGAGAAGTGTAGGAAAGCCTTGAGGGTTGAGCTGGGCTTGAAGGTGGAGACGTTGGAGCAAGATGTGCTGGGATGGACATTGGCACGTTGGCAACGTGGCATCTGAGACAGCGGCCGCGGCAAACTCGGAGGCAGGTCGGGATGTTAGAGGAGAAGTCCAGTGATACATTGTGTATGTCGTGCAAATGGGCGGCGAGCTTTGGGACGTTCGGACGTTCGGAGTAAAGAGGGCAGTAGGAGATGGTGAGGGTAAGGAAGAAAGAGAGGTCGGATGGATGGTCACCTTGACGACAACAACTTGATTGCAGGGAGGACACGTGTATCGCCTGATGGCCGGAGTTTAAAATGACTTGTCATTTTTTCCACTTCGTCGAACAAGGTGAAACTCAGTAGAACTCAGTCACAACGGGCGGATATACTTTAAAACTCGCTTGGCTGTGGCAACTCCGAGGCACCTGTGCTTGTAAAAAGATTTGTGCATCTCTGAGAACCATTAGGACTTCGTCTGATGGGTATTAAGTCCCGCATAGCCCCTCGGACACACCATTTTCAGGATTTTATTTCACTATTACAGTCAATGAGATCGGGCAGGTCATCCAAGTCAACATCAGAAGTCGCCGAGTGCCATTCATCACGGGTGAAATGAACAGCGAAAGGCGAGACCTTTCATTCCGTGAGCGCAGAGAGTGGAGGGGAGTGGCGGCAGCAGGTGGGCGGGCGGGCGGCCAGGGCAGTCGGTGGCGTGCAGCCCCGGTAAGGGGAAGCAGGCGAGGCGGTGGGCAGCGGCGATGAGGGTCGAGCGTGGGGTGACTCCACCAGCAGCCGTGAACGGGGGCGAGAACAAGCTAGGTCGGACAGGGAGGTGAAGCGGAGTGTGGCCCACGGATGCGGCACGCGCAGAGCGCGGTGCTATGAAGATGCATGAGACAAGGCACACAGAAGGTTCTCGCCACGCATGAAGTGTGCAGCGGAAGGGGGCGCGGGAGCGCCGGGGGGAGCGCCGGCCGGCGCGCACAAACAAATCGCCAGCATCACGGACTTTAAATGCTATCATGCCCCCGAGGGAAGGCCAACATCGGATGGGGCGTATTGGCGCAGGAATTTCCCCAGAAGCGGCGCAAGGAGCCGCCGCCGATCCGGGCGAGAGGCAGCCGCTGCAGGCAGATTCCATGCCCCCGGGGACGCCATCGGTGTGCGCGGGCGGTGAGGGTGGGCCATAGTAATGCCCGTATCAGACCCCAGGCGAGCAGGCGGAGAGCAGCGGGCACACCAACCCGAATAGAGCGGCGCGGACGATGGCGAGTGCAGAAGACATTCTACTGACGTTTTCAGGGACAATAGAGTTGGTTCATGCGTAGAGTAGGCCGGGCTGAAGTTTCAGGGAAGCCGCACGGCCGGGGAAGCTTTTATGCAGCATGCAGGCGCAAGGGCGTGCCCGCGCACGAAGGATACAGAGGAGTGTCCACGTCGATTCAGGCCTAAGAGTAGAGAGGATCTTCGAGCATAGTTGTCGAGAAGGAGGGACCCAAGAGGAGTCCCAGAAGCAGAGGGGAGCCAGCGCGGTGGAAGGGGGAAGAGGATTAGACTCGCGACCAGTCGGTTTTAGTCAGCGACTTGATCACGAGACAAGCAAGGGATCAACTTCCTAAAACGACTGGGATCTTTGGTCAGCATTTTGGCGGGACCCGCCAAACCAGTGTTGGGACTTCACAAAATGAGACCCTCAGACCTTGAAAAAAAGTGTCCAAATTGTCATAGAGAAAGATGAATGGTTTTGAATTCTGAATCAAACGGGCCCAACTTGTTTTTTGGGACATATGGTGAAGGTCGTCCTCGTCGTCTGCGCACGGACCAGTTGACGATGAGCACAACCTTCACCCAAAGTCGAAAAACAAGTTTGTCTCATTCGACTTAGAATTGAAAAATATTCGACTTTCCCTATATGACTTTTGACACTTTTTCCAAGGTTTTATGACTGAAAAAACGCAAGTCCCAACACTCAAATGGCTGGTCCACCCAAAACCGCAACCAATTGTCCCAGCCGCTTCGCCAACCGTGATAAGCGCAGCCACGTGATGGCGAACGCGGCTGGTCACGAGCCTAGAAGAGGATGATCATATGATCTGATTGTAACAAGTGTAAACAAACTGCCCGATTTGGGAGGGCGGAGCGCTTTGTGCACGGACCATCAACGGCGGCATGCACGGAAGCGGCCGTAGGCGCAAAAGCGGCGGAGCAGTGGGCAAAACAGGAATGCTGACATATCGGCTAAACCTCTAGTTAGAGGCTCTGATATATCACAGCTCTGCGCTGATTAGAGGACGACTGATATATCAGATCCCCACATACGCCTGATGTGACCTGTTATGAAAACCTGATCTTTTGCGGGAAACTGTCAGAAGATAGCCAGCACAATTCTGAACAAAACTGTCTGTTCAGATTTGCCGTAGCTGCCCTCATTCCTTTGCTCGGGGTGTGAAAGGTCTCCATAAAATGCGGCTATGCAGCATTGTTTTGGAATGTGGTGTTCGAACGGAAAACTCCGAGCCGTTCGAACGTGACCTGTTATGAAAACCTGATCTTTTGCGGGAAATTGTCAGAAGATAGCCAGCACAATTCTGAACAAAACTGTCTGTTCAGATTTGCCGTAGCTGCCCTTGTTCCTTTGCTCGGGGTGTGAAAGGTCTCCATAAAATGTGGCTGTGCAGCATTGTTTTGGAATGTGGTGTTTGAACGGAAAACTCCGAGCCGTTCGAACGTGACCCGTTTTGAAAACCTGAAAGGTCTCCATAAAATGCGGCTGCACATCCAGTTATAGTAAGGTGTCCTTCCAATTATTCAAAATCTGAACCTTGAGCTGAAATCTATTCTACATTTAGTCTCGCTCAGACTCACTTTCTGCTGCCTCCGAAACCGCCGTTGAAAGTCCTGCTTTCGGCCTTGCTGACATAATACCGCAGATGCTGCAGATCATCTGCGGCTCATCTGCTGCCCTGCTGCATGAAATAAGATCAGAGCTATGATGAAGAAATTCGCCACACCGGCTCTGTTTCTCACCATCAATCCTGCCGACATTATTATTGATCCTCTACTGGGAGCTATCGGCAGGATCCCACCGGATGTCTGGGCAGCCATGAGCGATTTCGAACGGCATAGGTTCGTTGCGCGCAACCCAGGACCGGCAGCCATATTTTTCCATGAAGTAATTCAGAACTTCATTCGTATAATCCTGAAATATAATACATCCGCTACGTCTGTCGTTGCCTCCATTTCCGTTCTGTCACAAACACCAATCCCAGGTTCAGCACTGTTGAAGAAGGGAACATCTGCCATTACTGCAGTGTTCCCAGTTTCAACATTCCCTAGTCATCCTCTGTACAAATTCCGACCCAGTTGTCAATCAGAAAGCATATTAAACCGGCGTTCGTTATTCGGACCTACCTACCTACCTATCTACCTCCTTCTAGAAAACTATGCCTTCAATTATGGCATAGATGTGATCCCATATCTCGCTTCAATGACCCTTGACAAGTCAAATTGGACAATGGTTCACGGCCAATGGTGAATCATTGGGCTGGTAAACGCTGTCGAGGGTTACCAGAACTGCAGAGTAAGCGCTACAAGGAGGACGAAGAATCGACGCAAAGACTTCGAAAGAGTGGTGAGCGGGCAATGAGGCAGTGATCCCGGTGATCCGATGTGTCCATCAGTGATCTGGCGTGGCCAGATCATATTCAGAGATCCAGAGATCGAGCACCTCTTGATCAGCTGGCCCACGCCTCCCCCACTCTGACATTTCCTTATAAGGCATATCTAATCAAATCTGTCTGATGGATCCATCGGGTCGGGTGAGCATGTGGGCATATCATCACATCAAGAAACTGTTCATAGAGAGAGGTCAACCTGAGTTTGAATTACCACTAGCCGCAATCAGTCACGTCTCGTGTCGGATCACACCGAACGGCTGGCAGACGGCAACTGCCACGTATCGCAAACCCTTAGCCCCACCGAGCGGCGGCGGAGATCGAGGCGGAGGTCACCGATTTGATGCTGATGCAGATTAAGTTATCCCACATTTGCACAATGCGTCGGGAAAGCCCAAAATTGGGGCAGGTGTGGTGGTGAATCTGTCAGGGATTCTAGTGCTGGCCAAATATGAATACGATACGGCAAATGGCGTATCGTATTCATATTCATATCGTATTCACCCCTGCGGGCGCGTATCGTATTCTTAGTGTATCATATTCATATTCAACGGCCTGAATATGAATACGATATGGATATATTCAAATATATTCTGAGCCACCTGCAGTCACAGAAAAGGAGGCTCACACTGGACCAAAACTTTGCCAGAGTAATTGGTTCTTTGGGGACCAGCAGGTAGCCACTATCAATAGTCGGTGTGCTTCAAACCCCGGATCACAACTTTTGATCACACCACCCGATTGATTGATTGAAGCCGAGGCCGGACCAGCGGTGGTCAGTGCAGATCAGACTCGGCTTGCAGGCCTGCCGCCAGAATGCATTGATCCGATGTGTCCCGGCGGAGGCCCGAAGGCGGCAAAAGCCAACTTCAGAGTATTCAAATATATTTGAATACGATGGGACACGTATCGTATTATATCCATATCGTATTGTATTCATATTCAGCTGTATCCATATTCTGGTGTAGGTCCTGGGGCCGTATTGTATGCGTATGTATTCGAATATATTCAAAATATATTTTGGCGTATCGTATTTATGGCCAGCACTAAGGGATTCTTTTAAAGAAAAACTGGGGCCATGGGATGAGTATGCCTGTTTCATCGCTGCTGATGGAGACCCTGAGGTTTTTTGGGGGCTTGAAGCATAAGGGCGATCATGGCCGATTACCCCCATGTGAATGATCTAGGTGTACAAAGAAGCAGGGACACTGAAATCAAAGGGGAACCAGGGGACCAATGGGGTCAGTCCACGACTCTCACCTGTTAGCGTCTAGCTTTCCTTGCTTTCCTCTCCTTCTTTAATGGCCCAAAGTCCCCACTCCTCATTTGTTCCTGATTTACACCGGGCAGCGCTTATGGGTGACGATGAGGGTGTCCGCCTTGCTCTTCGATCTGGCGTTGACGTCAACGAGGTCGACTTGCAAGGACGTAATGTGTTAATGTGCGCTATCGCCGGTGAACAGTAAGTGGGGAGGCGGATGTCAACAGACAAGTCTAATTCTAGCTTGCAGGTGGGATAGTCGCAGCACAAATGAGCCTTTTAATCCTCCTCTTGATGTCATCCGCACTCTCTTGACCGATCCTACCATATCTTTTCTCACCCTCAACGATCATCAACGCTGTTACCGCGGGGTAACACCCCTAGGAATGGCAGCATGGTTGAACATGAGCGATGTTGTGCGCCTCCTACTTGAAGAGAGTTCAGAGTCCGTTTTAGTGGATGGCATGGACATGTACGGCACCACAGCGCTTATGTGTACGCCCGCCGCATTCGTTCCCTCTGCATTTGCGTTAATGGTAACAGATGCTGCACGGGACAGTCGCCTTGAGGTGGTCCAAACGCTGGTATGTAACGCCACACTTTGCGGAGACCACTCTAACGGCTTGGGGCTTGGGGTTAGCTTCGTCACGGAGCACGCCCAGATTTAGGAAACGCGAATTACTGGACGTCCGTCCAGTTTGCCTTGGACCACCCACGCATTCTGTGGATCTGTGAGGAAGCCGTTCGACTACACAGGTGGCTGGAAAGTCGAGTACATAATCGAATTCTTCATGGGATCGTCTCGATACCTCGCTAACGGTAGCCCAGATATCCTGCCACACAGAGTGCCTTCCGCATGCAACAGGGTCCAAGCTAATGCCGTATAGCATTTTCGAGGACCCTCCCCTTTTGAAAAAATCCACTTCCGTCCCTCCCAACGCCATCATTCAATCCGTCCTGACATCTGACATTGCTTCTCTCCACACCTTGCTATTTTCTCGCTTTGAATCACCCCAAGTCAAGAAATCTCCTGTCCTTGTGAACCTTCCAGATGAGAAAGGCTGGAGCCCCATCCATTACTGTGCAGCCGCCCACGAGCCTTGCATCCAAATCCTTGACACCCTGCATTGTGCGGGAGCAGTAGTCATGCTCTTTACTACGCACGAAGGATGGACGCCTTTGCATTGTCTTGCGCAATCCGAACGCAAAGTTAAAGCCCACCCGGAGTTTGTATCTTTGCACCGATTCGTCACTCATATCGTCCGTGACCTCGGAGCACCGCTCGAAGCCTGTGACAAGGAGGGGGAGACCTGTATTCATATCGCGGCGGAAAAGGGTACCTGCATGGAGACGTTGAGACTGTTGTTGGCTTGCGACTCCTCTGGCACTGTCTGGGAGTTACCAAACTCTCGAGGGTAAACAAAAAACGGTTATACTCGACATCTATCCGGTTTTGCTGATGCTCTTTTATGTAGTTTAACGGCCATGGAGATATGCAAGGCCGAGCTGCGCCTTGCATTTGAAGAGGACCTCAATGATATTGGCTCTGCGCCATCGCTTTCTCGTGATATCGTCGGTCCCCCAACCTCGGCTCTCCAAAGTACATGCATGGATGACGTTTCTATTCTTGAAAATGTGGACCTCTCCGCCTCTGTCGAGCAGCTCCTTGTTACACTGGACCTCGCCTCACCATGTGAAATTCAGGACCAACTCCGTGACATAACTGAAATTATTTCCACGCATTACTGCACCGTTATAGAAGAAGCATCAAAGTACTCGCAGATTTTGCACGTCAATGCGCAGAAAATGCAGGCTCTTCTGGACCACACGTGCCGCGATTGTGATCAGATAATGCAGTCCCGCGGGATCACTCCCATTCCCCCTCGAAAGCCTTCCCTGGTCGCCCCGAGTCCTCAACACGAGGGAGCGTCCTGTGGGCAGGTGGGACTCCCGCACTCCAGTGAGGAGCCGGCGGATCCGGTAATGGCTTCCCGTTTAGCGGCTGACACGTGGATAAACTACCTCCTTCAAACGTCGTATGCTTTACTTTGTGCGGCTCGTCGGGATTTAGACCACATCGAGGAGCGCATTCCCCCAGTTTGTCCGCCATGTCCAAAACTGCGACCTTGCTCACATCGAAATGCAGGCGAAGACGTTCATCACAGCTGCCGTTGCCCACATCGGAGCCCTCAGAGTAAGCTCCACAGCTTCCATTTCACAAGTATTTTCTGAATGCAACGACAATGCTACAGGGGCAAAAATTTGTCTCTCCGGATGACACCCACCTTCTGCGCTCGTTGCTGCACGATATCGACATTGCAGCGAATCGGGCGCATGAATGCCTCCATACAGGCTTCCAACGGTTGGACGTCCTGAAGCAGGTCATCCGACAGGCTCAAATGAAAACGTACGTTTAGCTGTAGTGTCCCGTAGTCAGACTCCAAACAAATTATATGACAGTCGATTTAATCTTTGACATAGTTTAGCTGAGGCCGCTGAATGCGAGGTACTATCCCCCCTAGAACTCGGACACTTAGGGAAAATCCATGAATAGCATTTTATCCACAGATCCTAGAGTCAGGCCCAATAGCCAGATCGTCAGAAATTCGTCTTTTACCTGGGTCTCATGTTTTACTTTGTCAAAAACGGGCCAGAATTGGACAAACGGCACGGTTTTTCTCCTGTCGCGGTCCGGTGTCCGAGTTGTAGGTAACGGCCCGACTCAGCATTGATCTCGTTCTCATTCACTCGTTTCTCAACCAAATTCTTTGAAACTTGGTACACTTATTCCTCTAGATGTACCCATTCCACTTCTGAACGAGGACAAAGCAAAATACTCTTGTGGAGTCAGACCTACATGCCCAAATACAGAAAATATTACACCACTTGAGCCGCAGGGGGTTAATTTTTCCATGGCTCTCCCTGGGCACTCATTCCATGGTAAGGAACCTAATTCGAGCGAGAAATCTGCACCCATTCCACTTTTGAACGAGGAAAAAGCAAAATACGCTTGTGGAAGTCAGACCTGCATCCTAAATACAGAAAATATTACACCACTTGAGCCGCAGGCGGTTGATTTTCCCATGGCTCTTCCTGAGCACTCAGTCCATGATAAGGAACCTAATTCAAACGAGAAATCTGTACCCATTCCACTTTTGAACAAGGAAAAAGCAAAATAGGCTTGTGGAGTCAGAACTGCCTGCCCAGATGCGAAAAAATATTACACCAGTCGAACTGCGGGTGGTAAAATTTTCCATGGCTCTTCCTGTGGTCTCCATTTGGTGACTGGACTGGTCTTCGCTCTTCCCACGCGTCCTTCAGCCCAGATAGCCTTTTCCTCCATCTCAGAGCAGCGACTCTCGATCTAGCTTCCACTTGCCTCCAGCTCGTTTCTCAGCTCTTTTTTCCTGACATACACCCCCTCCCTTGTCGATCTTGGATGTTTCTACTGTTTTCGGAGTGTGTGATGTACAGCAGACCAGGAAGGGTCCCGTTTGCTCAGACCTGTCACAAATTGCATGTGTGGGGCATTCGAGAAGAGTTTTGCATTGAATATAGGTGGTGAGGAGCAAAGGAGAGGGAGAGAATGTCGCCAACAACATTTAGGCGCCCGGTGCAAACTGAACCAAACAAGCTGGGAAAATTTCCCGTTTTCCGCATAATTATGAAAAGCGCTGTAAAAGTGACCACAGACTTGTTATGACCCAATTGACATGAAGAGTAGATGAACAGCCTGTTCAAGGACAATGGAGGATGCCCCTATATATCTACTCAAGACTCCAAAATTCATGAAGAAAGTTCAGGCTTTAGCAACAGAGCTTGTGGAAAATCTTGAACACCTAAAGGGCTCAGAGCGCAACCAGACAGAAAATATCCAAACTCTCTGGGCCAATTTCAAGCTTGATATAACTACATACTGAAAACACTGTTCACGGTTCATCACAGACGAGACAATTCAGCAAGTAAGAACCTGGACCTTGCCTGCAAGGCGCTGCTTTCCCTCTGCTTCCTCGGTGCGCCCCTGGGCTCGTTTTGTGTTCATACTCCCGCTAATTTTATACCTGCTTCTCCCCTCCTCCGTTCCCTGGATGCGCCCCCGTTCCGCACGTTTGGTGCGCCGCGCCCACACACTGTTTACGCTCCACCCCCAAAGACTGTCTGCGTCCACGTTCATGGACATGTTTCATGCTCTTTGGGGCTCCGATGGTAGCCGTCCAGTTCGGTGCGCTTGCTCTGTACGGTGCCCCACGCGCTGAGCACCCTGACTTCGCCGCCTTGGCCCAGGTTCCCCCGTACGCCCGCCTACCTTGCTGCGACCGTGACGCATCTTCTCCGCGGGCGGGAACGGTCGCTCCGCGGGCGTGCCCGACCGTTCCCGCCCGCTCGTTACGTCGGCTCGATCCGCAGCTCATCCGCTGGTCCCCGCCTGCTCGTTGTGCCACCGTGCTTGCTCGCCTAACCGCCGTACCCCCTCATTCCGCCACTCCGCCCGCCGGATATGCTGCTGTACTGTCGTTATGCCCGCCCTCCCCCTCGTCATACCGCCCCGTACGCTCGTCACGCCGCCCGCTCGGTGCGTGCTGTCCCTATCGCCGCTGCCCTGCACTTCCGCTCGCTGCGCTCCGTCCCCCTCCGGCCCACACGGCCATGCGTCCCGCAACGCGACCGCTCGTTGCCCCGCTCTCTGCGCCCCCGTCCCGCACCCTCGTTATGCGCCGCCCTGCTCGCTTGTTGCGCTATCCCTCGTGTCCCATTTGTTCATTTGCCTGCTCGTCATGCTTCACGAGGCATCGGTCGCATAACGTCTGAGTGCAAAGCACCCCAGTTCATGCCCCAATACTGCGGCTTCGGCTTCGGGAACAGATTCGGAATTGAGCGACTGACTGTTCTCCCCTCCCCTCGTTCTTTCCCCGGTTTTCCTCCTGAGACACTTTCCCATGCTATACCCTTCCCGCCTCCTATTTTCTGCGTGCCTGTATCTCCCCCCTGTTTTCGTACAATATAATCACGTACGACTCGCCGCTTGCGGATGTTATTGTAGTAATCCACAATAAAATTACGGCCCCTCTCGCTTCTGCCTTTCCACCCCTATAGATAGCATGGTTATGGGCCTTTTCATGGTTAAGATTTGCACCTGTTCGAGTTAATTTGCGCCCAATCAGTTTCGGTCAAACCTCAATAGCCGAACATCCTGAGCCTTCGTGAAGGACACATTTCAATTGGTTCAATGCTGAAGGGCTTTTTGCATGCCAATTCACCGAAATCTCCAAATCAAAAGTGTGTTGGACAATGATATTGCAAACCTTGAATTTAGCCGAATCGGGTTTTAACCGTAGAAAAGTCTAATAACCACAGCGCTAGGTGTGTGTGCGAGCTTCTGAAGGCTTCTTTTCAAATATAATGACACATCGCGAAAAAAAAAAAAAAAAAATTCACGCAGGGCAACCGCGCGAGGTCGCCGGTTCGGACCACGCGGCCGACATCATTTTTAGATAAATCACAACCAAACAACGCGTCGCGTCGAAGTAATAAGTAATCTCATTTGCCTCAGCATGTAGGTTGTGTGTGATTTTAACACACATTTTTGGGGGGAGTTGTATTTCGCCACAATAGTACCAGGTATCCAGGCCTTTCTCCTAGTAGTTTGTGAACATATCCCGACATGTTCCAAACACTTTTTCTTCCACACCCTTTCAACCTAGGAGAATTGGATATCATAGGCTTTGGTGCATCCCCACGAGTCCTTTTCTTTATTCCTTCTGCCCAAATGACCTACTCATGCCGCCGCAATGATGTGTACAGATTCTTCCTGATTTTCGACCCCTCTTGTTTTCCAAGTTCGAGGCGGCTATAGCGCTCTTTCCTATTGTTAAAAAGGTTCTGCCGTTGCCGTTTTCCACATACTTTGATGCAGCACTTGCTATAAACTGGATATTGCTGATTCAACATAAGTCAAGAACAGTGCAAAGAATGTGGACGAGCTTGCCATAAGGTATTTGATAATCACTGCTACACATATATAATGCCTTCCGCAGTGTTGCGCCCTCCAAAGAAAGTCAGGGCGCCCGTATTCGTGGCCACTCCAGACTTTCCTGATTTCCGGCCCCCTTGGTTTACTAGATTTTCACCGTGAAGGAGATCTACGAGGAGTTCTAAGGCGTATTGAGAAATCCGAATTTTATTCAGGGTCCCCCGTACATCCTAGGACTCGAGACGAATTTCGGCGAACCTTCCGAAACGGGACAAGTTGTTGTGACTGTCACTGCATCACCCTTTCTTCCCGCCACCATGTTTCCCCCATCTCTCTCCTCCTCCGCCAAATCATACCAACGAAGCGACCTAGAAGGCTTCTGCGTATCTAGCTCAGATGTAGGGTATGTTTTTATGTTTCCTATCGCTCATTTTGCCGTGGTACTCGTGCCAGTGCCACGTCGTCGCGCACATTCCTGGCGTGCCAATCCCTTGAAAATCGAGCACAGAGCCATGCGCTAGGACTTACCACAGGCCTTATGGTGGTTCTGCGTGCGATTTTCGTGGGTTTGATGTGCCGGGAAGCTCACGCGTTAGCTGTTTTTCTCTGCCCGATGCAGCCACGTCACTGAGCTAATGTTCGCTCTAGGCATTCTCGCACCTGCGCTGACACGGGACTGGAGATTTTGACGCGGCTGCCGCGCATTGACGCGCATTGACGCGGCATTGACGCGCAGTGACGCGGCGTGACGCGCGATTGACGCGGCATGTTTGGGACAGCTGGGCAAGGCTCCTAGCGTACAGAATTGCTTGAATGATGCCCGGAACAGCGATAGTAGAGCATGTGCATACTTGAGCTATGTTTTAACCCCTTGTCCGGGCGTCAATATTAAGTTATTTACCTTGTTGAATCAACTTTTCGCCCCATATTAACCAGTAAAATACTTTGGGTGGGCGCAGGGACATTCAAATGCACTGCAGGACTTACAGAATCGCGGTTTAGCAATAGGGTTGTCGCGCCGACGCCGCGTCAGACGCCGCGGCAATGCGCGCCGACGCCGCGTCAATGCGCGTCAATGCCGCGTCAGTGCCGCGTCAATGCGCGTCAGTGCCGCGTCACTGCGCGTCAATGCCGCGTCACTCCGCGTCAGCGCCGCGGCACCCCTCCTAGTACTATTCAATGCCTGTACCTCTATAGGCAGTGTTTAAGGATGGACACGGGTCGCGGGTACACCCGCGGGTTTGGACCCGCGGGTGTGGGCGGGTACGGGTACGGGTCGCGATTTCAGACCCGTGCTCAACCCGCGTACCCGACCCGTGTGTACCCGCGGGTTTTTCAGTCTGTTTTTCTTGCTCAGCATGGGCTCTCTGGTCATCACAAATCTCGTGCTCATCCGATTTTCTGCCTGCCTGCTGACCCATTGTCTCAAACTTGGCTCAAATTTTACCAATATTGTTCTCGTGGTGTTCGGGTGCCTTTCTCCCCGGGCAAATTGTCCAATTTCTCTGACTCTCACCGTAAATTTGCGACCCGCACGAAGGAGTTATAACAGTAGGTCGAGTCACCTGCCCTCCCTCATGGCTCCCGCTACATTTTACCGCACTGTATTTGACAATAAAATATTATTTATGTTGGCAATTCCGCGGGTATACCCGACGGGTTTGTAGACCCGTGGGTGCATTGAGGACCCGCGGGTAACCCGTACGGGTTTTGGACCCGACCCGTACACGGGTACGGTTTTTGCGGGTCCGGGTACGGGTAGGCCCGAAGGTACCCGCGGGTGTACCCGTGTCCATCCTTAGCAGTGTTTAATATACATCTTGGGGCAGAGCTTCAACTTGGAAGTCAAAGATTTCTCGGGTACTACTTTCCCCCCATAATCATCCCATCTTTTGGCTCTTCTGGCCATCTGAGCGGAATGTTTGCAGTGGATACTGCGGTATATATCCACGACTCAGTCCAATATGTATATATCATTGGCTGAACCGGAGGTTTAGCTACCCTGGAGAACTTGGATTTCGGCCACTTTTGCTACAAGTACAAACAAAAAATTCGTCATCTGAAATTAGTCATCATTGAAAATCAGAGCAGCAGAGAAGTACCAAGGAGATTTCTTGAGTCCAAGTGGGAAAAGCCCTTCTGATCCCCCTTCCTCTGATTTTCATGGATTTTTTGGTGTGGCATACAATTTATTATCCCTCAAAATCTTGCTCAGTTGATGTGTCACTTTCGTTTAGTGATCAAGCAGCGTATCAATTGCCATGTCTACGATATCACTTCATCTCCATTGGAACTGCCGTCTCCTTGCCGCAAGATCAGCGTGGAGTGTATCCTGCAAGAGTTTCATAGAGTTGAGTATGGGAGCTAGCTGTGGTTTGCATCTCTCTCTCACTTGGTGGTACTCATTCCACAAATTTACCAGATGTCAGAGGTTCGTTTTCCAGAACAGTAACAATGTGAGCTGAGTCCGAACATGCCGCACCGTTCTCGGCTGCCATTTTGAAACTGATGACAACAATACTCCAGTCGGACTTCCACACAGATCTGGCAAACGGCTGATCGGCACCGTTCGGCAATGGTTAATGCTGGCCGGCACCGTCAGTTCAACAGTTTCTACCGGAAATCAAGGGCTCATTTTGTGCCACAAACACTCAGTGATGGCCACCGTATTTCAGTGGAGCTCACTGGATTCTTTCACGCTGTATTACAGTGTTTTCACCGGTTTCCACCAAGACGAGTGTGATCTGTGATTCTTTCCCAACTCCTTGAGGCTGCTGCTTTCGATTCTCCCAGTCTCATTTCAAGGAAATCAGTGGTTGATAGGTACACCAAGGATGTGCCGAGACTCGGATGTTCACATTTGAAAGAAGCTCAAACACGCCAACATCTTTGATTTTGATTTAAGACTTTTGATACTCATCCATAACCTCCTAGTTGGCTTCAACAACACAGAAGCCGTCAACAAACGGAGCCTAGTCTGAACGAGACTCATTGCTCGGTTATATTTGCCTTACACTTGAAAGGAAGTCAAAATGGATAGTCTTTGTTGATTATTTTCAGAGGAAAGACAACCTTCGTCGATGAATTCCAGTGAATTCCACTGAAGTTCGGCGGTGGTTGGACCAGTGAACATCTCTGACAATTGGTGGATCAATTCAAAGTACCATTGAATTACGACAAGACTCATCTCCAATCACCATCAGTCGATGGCCACCAGCGGCCACTGTTTTACTCCGGACTTTACAGCTGTTTGCAAAAGTAATGGCACTTCCGATCATTTGTAAATAAGAACAAGCATTCGTAACTCTCCTCCCTATCGCGTCCATTGCGGGCTCAATCCTTGACGGATTCTCTTGTGTTTAGGTGCGTTCGCATTCTTTTTAACGGCGCTTTCGACTGGTATAGGTTCCGATGGCTAACTCCGATTTTCAGATTTCGCTTTACTCGGCTCGCGTCCCGTTAGCTCTCATCTTGAAGCCGTTCTTTCTTGCCCGTCTCTGGTCCAATTTGCCTCAATGTGAGCGTGTCCGAACCGCATGGCTTCCCACTTCCTAACCACATCCGCCACTCCGGGCAGTTTACCGTCTCTGAGACACGTAATCAGCGGCTCCGTCGCATTCTTCTCGACCGTTTCAAGCTCGTTTTCGTTGTAACTAGGTGCGTCATGGAGATACTTAGCCCAGGACACAAGCTCATCTAGCGGCCTAGCTACGTTTGCAATGCCCTCTGTACGATCTTCTGCTCGCCAAATTGCTGCGAAAATTTCGGCCATCGCTGCTCGAGACGACGTTGACTCTGATCAGGAAATGCTCGATGAGGACGTCACTCTTGTCGACGACGATGACCAACAGGAGACTGGGGGTGATGAGGAGGATGGGGGCAAGAGTAGCGAGGAGGACGACGATGAGGAGTTTGAAGAGGATGACGAAGAGGTACAGGAGGATGAAGGGGCAGAGGAAGAGGAGGAAGTTGTGGGGAAGAAGCGGAAGCGTCGATCGCCAAGCGGTGTGTACACAGCAATTTGGCTCCAGAATCAACGCTAATTTGCTTCATTTCCAGTCGAGCCTGTTGATCCGCCCCAGATCGAATACAGAGTCACAATTTTCACTCCAGAGCAAATGAAGAAAGCTAAATCGTCGCGCGGTCTGCCCATTACGGAGATAATCCTGTTGGCTAGCAACAAGCCTTGGTCCAGTCTGAAGTCTCGAATCACCAACAAGATTCGTGAAGCTATCGACCCTCCCTTTGTCGACCTCGCCGATTATACGATAACATTCACCATCGCTCGCCACGTCTCCTCTCCCATTATTCTTGATCAATCGAAATACGATTACCTCGTATCCAAAGCACTCAAAATCAAAGCAGACCCTTGCGCAAAAATACTTGTAGAGCCAAAAGAGGTGAGGCCGCTTGTTCGTTGGCTTGCAAAACAGTTCACTCAGCCTGATAGGAATGCTTCGCCGCTGACAAAGAGAACGACGATGAAGCGGAAAGGTCGAAAGCGAAGGGCGGGAAGAAGACAAAGGTCTGTTATTTTATTACAATTGAACGTTTCCCTCACGGTCCTGTAGGTTCCGAAACCTCGTGATATACTCCCCGCAAATGTTGCCCTGAACGAGAAAATTGGTGAGCTTAGACAAAAGTGGATTTGCCCGACGCCCGGCGCAGCATGCGGAGGTTCCCATTGTTTTTTCAACGCGGTCAACCCCGAGCACTTTCAGCTCAGTCACGCACATTTCGAAAGCTGGGGCGCCGCTATGGTATGCTCCGTGTAAGTCCCGCTGATGTCAGCTCACGAAAATATTCGCCAGCTCAAAGGGAAAGAGTTTGCCGATCTCGAAACACCTCCCAACAACCACCTGTTCGACAGAGTAGCGGCGGGAGCCCGTGCAGCAAAATCTGAGCTCCTCATGCGCCGCAAGGAGCTCCAGGAAACCAAGAACACGCCGGCGGGTACCCACGTCAATTTTAACTTTCCCCCCGAGATCGTCAACCTCCTGCGTCCACCCGCACCCCCCCCTGCTGTCGCACACGCTCCCAATGCTCTTCACCCTAATGCCCTTATTTCTTCGCTTCGCATTCCCGGTCCGGACCTTTCGATTGACGAGTTTTGCACAACATACCATCTTGATGAAGACGTTGCCGACAAATTCAGACAGCACAAATTCAGACGCACGAGCGCCTTCAAGCACGTTGAGCTGAGTGATTTGAAAGAGATGGGGTTCCTGAAAGGTGAGATTGCTGAGTTGCAGGTCGCTATTGAGGTGTGGTCGCGAGCACACGAATGATTGCAGTCACGATGTATAGTATTGGATGATTGTCGCTTCGGGTACACTAGAAATAACCTGCATGTATAAAGTACCCAATAGCATCAGACTCTGTAATGATGTCCATGGCGAGTTGCATATCATATATCAGCGAGTGCGGGGGATCATCTGGTCCATACACGAACAAGTCGTTGTTGCGCCGAATCCAAGCTTTGATTTTGGAAAACGCTTCTTCAATCGGGTTGAGATCCGGGGAGTATGGTGGCAGATAGACAAGACGGACACCTGTTCACGGTAAGGATATCCGCACAGAAGTAGCGTGAATGAAATTCTGACCGAAACGATCACACAACTCAAGTATCTCTTCCCCGTGATGAATTTTTGCATTATCCATAATGAGCACGCTGAGGGGTCCAGGGTACGGCGAGCAGAGAGGGAGCTGCGGAGAAGTTCGGGTGAGGAAAGCGGGTAAACGAAGCCCAGACGACGTACGACTTGATGCTCTAGATACCCCAAGAATTGATCGCGGTGCATTGAGCCCTCGACAACGGTGCAGGCCTCCATGCCTTGGGTTGTGAGGAAACCGGTAGCTGTCAAGCGGCGCCCGCGAACTGCCTTTCGACGTTTGGTCGCACGTTTGCCTTTCGGCGCACGCCCGAGGCGCCGACGAGGAGTCTTATCATTCTTCGAGGTCTCATCCAAAAACCCAAGATAATGAGCAGGATACTGGGAAATTTCACGCGTGTAATCGTTTCGGGAAGGTTCACTGCGTTCCTCGGCGATGTCTCGCAATATTTTGGTGGACATTCCGAGGCGTTCAAGCTCACGGTGAATGGTCGTGTAGTGGATAGAAATAAAACGATTCTTGCCCAGTAAAGATTGAAATTCATCGAGGAAGTAGTCTGGTTTGGAGCGGATTAGTTCAAGGAGATGATCAATGTCCGTGCGATGCAATTCTCGTGGGCGACCGGTGCGGTTACTTGGGCGTTCTACATCACCAATAGTACGCCAAAGCTTCAGGAGGCGGAAGAATGTTCTTCTCGAAAAACCGACGCAGGATAGGATGACTTTGAGAGGTAGATGACCCTGCTCCCAGAGGTTCAGAGCCGCAATTTTGACGTCTCGACTGATGCGGCGATTGCCCATTTGCCTGAGAGAAGATGCAAGTAGCTGTTGGGAGAGCATGTGAGACGAGATACGCTTTTCAAGGTCTCCATAACGCACCTAGTCCCGAGGAAAACAAGCGTGGATCGGCTGATAAAAGTGCGGAGCAAGATGTCGTGGCTTGGAGCTGCCCGGAGTGGCGGATATGGTTAGGAAGTGGGAAGCCATGCGGTTCGGACACGCTCACATTGAGGCAAATTGGACCAGAGACGGGCAAGAAAGAACGGCTTCAAGATGAGAGCTAACGGGACGCGAGCCGAGTAAAGCGAAATCTGAAAATCGGAGTTAGCCATCGGAACCTATACCAGTCGAAAGCGCCGTTAAAAAGAATGCGAACGCACCTAAACACAAGAGAATCCGTCAAGGATTGAGCCCGCAATGGACGCGATAGGGAGGAGAGTTACGAATGCTTGTTCTTATTTACAAATGATCGGAAGTGCCATTACTTTCGCAAAGAGCTGTAATTCCGCTGCAATGTAGCGCAGTGAGAGCTGGTCGACATGATCAACACCTATGTATGAAGTCTGGAAAGCTGTTGCTCAGTAATTGGAGGATCTTTGTGCAGCCTCCCGAAGGTTCAGCCACCCGCCTCGCAGAGGCCTAATCCCACGTCATATTATATGGCAGGGAACCTAGGCTTGGATGGCAGCTGAACAGGACCCTGGTTTATCCGGTCGTAGGTCGAATACGAATTTGGGCCCTCCAAAAAAAATTGTCCGAACTTTCGACACCGCCTGGGCCAAAAATTTTGTCCAAACTCTGCCTCCAACCTGGTTTGGGTCCAAAATTTGTCCGAACTTTGCTTCTGACCTAATTTTTTTCCGAAACTTGGTTTTCTCGGCCCTGAAAAATCGTTAAAAAAATTGCAGTATATTCCTAAGATAATTCCTCGTCTTCCTCCATGTGAATATTTGCCTTTCCTTTTTGCTGGACCGTGGTGAGGCTTTGGCCGATACTTCCTCTCATCCTATAGGTCCTTGCCTCAATGTATGCTGGCACATTTTTATATATTCTATAACCATCTGGCGAGGTCATTCTTATTCTCCGAGTTGAGGATTTGCGAGATTTCTGAGTTCATGGGTAGATGGTGGGATTTTGTGTGATTTGTGTGAAGGGTTGAGAGCAGAAGATCTAAAAATTCACGGGATTCAGTAAGTTGGCTCCAGGAGCCGCTGCATCAAGTAATCAGTTTTTCATTGTTCAGAGACTGCTTTGAAGCTTGCAAGTGGAAAGCCACTACGCAGCGGGTGGTACAAAAAAGGAAATAAGTGGAAGGAGGCACAGCATTGTCCGAACTTTATCTGACCTCGTTTCACAGTGGCCTCGTGTCCGAACTTTGGATCTGAGGTCGGGCCATTGTCATCCCGTTTTGTCCGAACTTTCCTCTAACATTGGCGGCCCAGATCATTTTTTTTGTCCGAACTTCGTATTCGACCTACAACCGTATAAACCAGGGTCCTAGCTGAACTGACGGCCGCGTCAATCACGTGATTGACGCGGCACACTCATTCTTCGTTGAATTTGGATGTTTCCAACGCTACACATCTGTTGAGTGTCCATATGCCTATCTTCAAGGATCTGTATCACTGAAAAAACAATGGACGGACCTTGGCAGATTGGGTCTGAGTCGGGTGGTTGAAACAGATTGACCAGGAGTCAAAATATGTGCAGCAGATGTAACTTTGAAGGAGCCAATGGTAGGATCAAAGGCTATGGAAAATTGCGATGGGTTTAAATACAACTCGGATCTTCCGTATTCCATCAAATTTACGCCAGAAGTTCAAATTTCGTGAGGGTCAAACATCCTTGTGTACTTTGCTTCTCCCAGTTGCAGATCTTCCAAACATCTGAGCAGAATAAGTGACATTTGGATCCTTGGGTATACGTTCACCATCCAATCCAACATATAATTATACAGGGAACATATGCCTGGCTGCATTACCGCGTCAATCACGTGCGTGACACCCAATCGTTAGTTGAATTCCCAAGTTTCTGCACATCAAGACAATACCAGCCCAAAGGAATTCACAGTAGTCCGCTTCAGCGGCAAGCTCTTCTACTGAGAGAATATAGTTCAAAGGTGAAATGAAGACCAAGCCCCACAGTAGAACTTCCATTTTTAATTTTCAGGTCAATTGTAATAGCTTCGGGGAGAGAACTACAGTACCGAAAGAAGTACCTACATGCGTCCTTTCGTAGCACTACATTTTGCCTGCCAATTAATTTTTTTCCGCCCCATACCCGCTGTCGCTTCCGAATGAAGAATGAAATGATTGGTTTGATGGTATGCCTACGCTATGACTTGGATTGGGCCTCTTCGAGGCGGTAGCTGAACCTTTAGGAATTGTATCTTAATTGAAGGCCGATATACGGGTTCTTTGGCACTGCATGGAGACAATATCTTTTGAGGCAAAATTTAGCTGACAGTGGAGGGCAGGATGTAGCATCCAATAAAGGTGCATTTTTTTTTACTTCCGGCGTAGTACTTGGGACTCATGAATGCCAGCAGAACATGCACAACATTGAGCCGTATGTAGTGGTAGTCCAGTGATGTTCCGTGGTACATTTCATTGCATGTAAGGCTTCACGAGTTCATGTTGATCAAGCTGCAAACCACAGATGGGATCTGAGATACGGAGAAGCCGGAAGTGGAGCTTGACAGCAGCAATTTGGTGCGTCGAGTGGAGGTTAGCTCAAAATAGACAAAATGGCGGCACTCCTCGACACGTACTTGCTGAAATATTCAGCCTATTCAATTTTGACCTGAGGTTTCGAATTATTGAGTGGTTAGGAATGGGTTGGAAAGGCACTGTTTTATAAGCTTGATTCTCCGTAGCAATGATTTCCATGACTTGAACAGAGATAATTCTGGATCAAGCACAACAAATTATTTGATTTGAGTGTTGTTGGATCTCGATGTACATGTGAGCCCAACGAATCAACCTTTCAACGTTGGCGGAGCTGCTGGATGCAAGTAGAAATTGAAGGTTTTTTTTTGAACCTATCCGATGTAGTTGAAGGGAATACATGTATGTGCCTGGATATGCCGCTCGGAAACATCTTTTCTGCTCCTTCTTTGCATATGTCTCTTGAAATATGGTGTCTTGTTCAACATAGAAATCATAGAGATGAGCAACGGTTGACCTTTTCCATCTTTGAAGTAGCAGAGAAACCGCTGAACCGAGTCACTGAATTTTCAGCACCATTGAAGTGAAACTTGGTAAGAGCTTTAGATTTCCCTTTCTGACAGCAATGTATTCTATGCAAACCAATACGCCTTGGAGTGGCTTGTATTATTGCGAATAGTGGACCAATTCCACAGAATTCAGAGCCATAACCCTCTAATTATTGAAGGTTTGGGTCAAATTTAGGTTGCACAGTCCAAATTTTGGGACTAGAGATTTTCGGTCCAAATAATGTATTGAAGTCAATAAACCTTACGCTAACAGCTTTAATGACTTGAGGAATCCTATAAAGAGCTGGGGGCGGTGCACCGATTGCCGCGTTTTAACACCATGTTCGAGGTGTTAGGGGCTCGCCGGTACTCTCAATATGGTGAGCGAAGCAACAAGAAAATCAGTCTCGGACAAGTGAAAGTCTCAGTTGAAAGACAGTCTCACTCCGGGGAACTGTCTGGTGATTCGCGGGTCGATCCCTTGTCTCAATGCATTCTGGCGTGTGAATGCGGCAAAAATCCATGAGCTCTTTCCTCGCATCTGTGCTGTCAGGGACTTACCAGGGACCTATCTGCAGCTAAAAGTGAAGAAAGGCCTTATTGGAGTCCTCTTCGAATCCATGGCAAGGCAGTTGCAGTCCAAAAAAATATCAACAGTCAGACTTTACAGTAAGCCTAACCTAAACGTTGGATTACGCACCAATGGACTTGAACAACGGTGCAGGAGAAAAGTGAAGATGTACACTTCAGAAACAGAATTTTGACTGTACTCCATGCCCATCTAATCAGGTCTCAACCCTGATGAACTCACAATTGGGAGAGTGATTCAATTTCGATGTAATATTACTAATGCAACAGTTAGTTGTACCAAGGTAATTGCTTGTACTGAGACTCTTTGAATGGTTCCACCGCTCTGGTCAGTTTCTTCAGCTCTCTGGAAACATTATTCGAGGCTAAATGTGCTAAAAGTTCCGGGCAAGGCACGAAAGATTGAGGATAAGTATGTAGCTAAGGCAACATTTGGGATGACTGACCCGGGTTGAGACCTGCCAGGTCTTGAGTCTAAATGGCGTGGCTTAGCTATTGAAGTGTCCCAGAGAAACTAAGGCTTTAGGGACACTCTGGGACGAGGTAGAGCCGGCGCGTCAATGCCGCGTCAATGCGCGTTAAAGCCGCGTCAGTGCCGCGTTAATGCCGCGGCAGTGCCGCGCCGGTGCGCGTCAATGCGCGCCTGTCGCGTCATTTTTACCAGACCCGCTGACACTGCGGGATGCCGCAGCAGAAGTCCAGGATAACCCGTTTTGCGCCATTCGGGATCGAGGGGCTCAAAACCGACCGATGTGGCATCGATATATCCGGTCAAAGCAGCGGCGATGATCACGCCTTTCAAGTGCGACTCGTCAGTGTCCTAGCTAGGAAGAGGATGAGGGATCGGAGGTGCGTACGGCACTACTTTGTGTGCTCCCGAGCTGACCATTCATTCTCAAATTTTTCCCAGATCCATCGCCAACGGTTTGCTCTTGCGCGGCGTCTCCAGATCGCCCCTAGCACCGGGACGTATGTTTTCAGGTAGCCTTGCGCGAGCAATAACAGACCCGCGTGTTTTACCAGCTGCAGACCCACCAGCCAGCCCTGCCTTCGCGCCCGGCGCTCTCATACGCATACGCCAGCCCATGGTGTGCGATCATCCACTATGCAACGGACACGTCGTCCTGCACCTCGAACGTGCGTGCGTCGCCATACTCAGCACAGGCTCGACGACGACGTCGCGTTTGTGCTGCATGCGGCGTACCCCCATGACGCGATGGGCGATCCACGACTGGCGAGCCGTGGCCCGCTACGGTGGCGACGTAGGCTCGCGCGGGGCGTGCAGGGGAAGTTTCCGCGCCATCGGAGGGCGGTGCGGTGCAGTGGCGGCGCAGACGGCGGCATGACACCCCCATGAGCTTGCACGGGCCGGCCAGGGAAATATGCCGGACGATGTGGTGGCGGCGAAGGCGGGTGCGGTGTGCGGATGTCGACCCGCACGGCGCGAGCGCGAGGAACCAGTCTGCCCGCGGGTCGTGCCCTGTGAGGCTCGCAGGTATCGGCCAAGCGCGCTGTATATAGATATATTTATATATGATTCCATCCCAGCCGAGCTCTATGTAGCTCGCCGGGATATTTTTTTTTGGTCGCGCTGGGCATGCGCGACGGAGCGGCGAACCGGCTGGCTGAGGATCCGGACACGCCGACCAGGCCTGTGGGAGTAGTGCTGGCCGAATACGAATACGATACGGCAAATGGCGTATCGTATTCATATTCGTATCATATTCACCTCGGAGGGCCTGTATTGTATTTGTAGTGTATCATATTCATATTCAACCCACTGAATATGAATACAATATGAATATATTCAAATATATTCAAATATATTCTTCAAGACGCCCGAGCATCAGACAGAGTGTGTTTTAGGCTTGAAAAGAGGCGCTCGACAGAGATGCTGACACCGGGAATGGCAAGGATATCCCGCGCGAGGAGTGCCATGTATTTTAAAGTGCCCGAGTTTTCCTGCCAGAGATATCTCGGATCATTTTTTCGACAGTGGAGAATAAAACTGACTTTCCACCGCTTCAGAGGATTGCTGATGTGGTGTCAGCTGTGCAGCAGCTTGATCCGCTTGTCGTACGCACAATTGCCGCCAAGATTGCCGCTGGGCCGATCGTGATTGACAGTGATGGCCGTAACTGAATATATTTGAATACGCCGACGGCCGTATCGTATTATATCCATATCATATCGTATTCATATTCAGTCGTATTCATATTCTTGTGGATGTCCTGGGCCCGTATCGTATTTGTATGTATTCGAATATATTCAAAATATATTTTGGCGTATCGTATTTATGGACAGCACTATGTGGGAGGGGAAGCTGGGACGAACCACGAAGGAAGGGGACGATGACAGGCCGGCGGGCAGTGGTCAGCCAGCGCGCAGGGCGTTGGGCCGGTGTGGAAGCAAGCAAACGCTGCGCATCGCCCACATTTACCTGCCATTATTTTTCCGTATTTTTCAGTAATTTTATCCATATTTTACTGTTATCTTCGAGCTCATCGTCGCTGACGATGTTGAGCATGTGCTCGGCGTCGTGTACCGGATTGGGATGCTGAGGTAATCAGAGCCTAAATATAGCCACGTCCCTGCTCATCGTGGACCACAGCGACGACGCGGGGTAGCTCGCTGGGGAAATACATCGCTCAAGTGATGTATCGACGAGGTGGGCCACGAGCGAGTTTTATATATCACTGATCATCGAAGATTGACCAGAACTGATGTATCACTCCCCCAGGCTGTGGTGCACGTACACCCGTGCTGATTTGTGGCCGCTCCGAAAAGCTTAATTCTGTCAACTGGCTCGCTTTCTGCTAGCTTGCCGCACAGAAATTGCCATTTTTGGTGAAAGCGTAACCATGGAGAGCCACTCAGCCACTAACGGGACACTAGTGTGACCTTCGCCACACCGATCACATTGCCTGCAACATGCTTAGATTCACACGTACACCCGTGCTGATTTGTGGCAGCTAAGAAACGCTTAATTCTGTCAACTGGCTCGCTTTCCGCCAGCTTGCCGCACAGAATTTGCCATTTTTGGTGAAAGCGTAACCATGGACAGCCACTCAGCCACTAACGGGACACTAGTCACACCGGAGAAAGTAAAATTTCAGCCGAGCTGACAACGTCCCTGGATGTAATAGTTTCACCGCCGGGCTGAAAGCTCTCCCAAATTTTTTATAATCAGGCAAGCTGAAAACGATGTTGAGACATTAAGATTCGGTCGTGCTTTCAGAAAGACTGGAACCACCGATGTCAGCTGTGGTTTCAATACCACTGAAGGCGTACCCAACAGTGTTAATTTCAGGTGCGGTATCAGCCCATCTGAATGTATACGCTTCAGCGATGCCGAAATGGACTTGGAAAACAAAAGTTTCTGCAACGGTTCCGGCACGTCCGAAACAATAAGTTTCACCCGTACTTTCGGCCGTCTCCGAAACCGCCGTAGAAAGTCCTACTTTCAGCCTTGCTGAAATAATACCGCAGATGAGCTGCAGCTCATCTGCGACTCATCTGCTGCCCTGCTGCACTTCATCCGAGGCTGAGCTGTATCCAAACGATATTTTATCTCAAGAATTACCGACGTACAACCTATCTGATGACGACCAAGATTGAAGGGAGCCTCAAGGGCGTAAGATCTGTAAAATACGAGCCGCACAGCGCTCAATTCCATCGAAATACTGAACACATTTTTTTTCCATCTTCAAATTGTTTTTCCAGTCGTTCTGACTCAAGAGAGAGGCATCTCCTTGAATGATCTGCGCTAGACGTCTCTGATAAAAGTGCTCGCATGCCGGACTCCACCAGCCAGCATTGATTCCCGATCCATAGAATGCCATAGGGCGCGGCCACCACGATATAGCTGTAGTTTGTCGGTTTTTAGCGGAACCAGGATCACGTTGGCCTGAGATGTGCGTCAACTTCGTGTGTTATTAGAACTCAGAAGGAGATTAACCCACCTGTTGCGACATGGTAGACGCCGCAGATAAGATCGATTTCATCTCCGGTCAATTGCTCATCCCAATAAGCACTATGCGTCCCCTTATCTTGTACCCAAACGCCATGCTCCTCAACATCGTCGCTTGGCCCGAGACAAACATCGTCAGAGGAGACAACATCTCGAGCAAGGCGTCCAACTATCCCCCCGACCCTCAGAGCAATCCTGCCTCGACGAGATCGCAGGAACCGTTGCAATATATTGACGTATGCTCGATAATCTAGTTGATCGGGTTTATAGCCTTGTCGGCGATATCCTAGGCCCGAGTATATGCCAGGCGCGCCAAAGTCGAATCCCAGAGATATAGTTCTGGGCGAAGGTTGCTTACGACGGACGGAGAGTCCAAAGCCAATTCCGCGAGCAAGGAGGCGCTGTGCAATGTGGGGGATGCGAGGCCCCCAGTTCTGACGAACTATTTCGAGAACGGTGGTTGCGCTGTACAATATGATGGACAACGGTCCGGGGTCGTCACATTCCTGCAGCAGGTATAATACCTCATGGGGGGACCGAATTGTGCGAACATCAATATTCCAGGGTGAATGAATCCTAGACGAGGTGTTGTGGAAATCGAGAAGGGCATGATGAATTTTTTCAAGGTTCCCGTCCTTGCCAGCTTGGACACATTCCGCAAGAAACCGTTTCAGGCAGTGGAGTTTGTCGGGGGATGGCAGCTGAATATCCTTATCTCCCAACGTCTTTGCGACGACGTTATCCTTCGGGAGAGCTTCGTGGGTCGTAGTTGTAGGGAAAGTCTTTGAGCCAACCATACACCCAAAGCGAAGATACACGATGTCCTGGACAGTTTCTCCAATGCCTGCATAGTGAGAGGCCTTGCCGATGAGAGGGGGGGAGGGATGTACACGGCTCAAGTCGGCTTCGGACGTGTGGGCTCCGGCGCGGGTCGCGTTGGGTTTTTCCGGTAACATCTCTCTCGGAACCTCGACCTCGAGATCGTTATCGGCTGCCCAGCTTGGCGAAGGAGCATCAAAACTATCGCGACCCAATGCTTCGCACACATCCCACTCGTTAGTGAATGCATCATAGATGCGCATAGTTGGTGAGTAGTCTGCCCAGATGGCATTATAGTCAACGGGCTTAGCCAACCGGCGGATGTAGTGGCCGTTGCTTATCTCCCATACATAGACCCGAGCCCCGTGGTCCCATGGTACGTCTTCCTTCTTTGCAAGCTCCTCCCTTTGAATACGGAGGTTCGTGTCGTCTGTATTTTCATGGGCGGCACGGTCCCTGTTGACGCTGTCTCTGCGGGAAAGAAACTGGTCAAGTTCTTCACCGGGGAGCTGGCCACTGTATTGTTCAACCGGGAAAGGTGCTGCAGCGAAACGTTCCGCCGGATGGGCAGTAGATGATGGGAAGTGGGTGAATGGGTGGCTCTCTCGACAAGTAGAGAACTTGGTCACATCTGCGTACCAAGTCCTGGTCCATGGGCTGAAAGCGACCCGACCGGGTATGGTGCGCAAGTAGCGTATTTTGAGATGGTCCGGAATGAACTCCAGTTTCTTTAGGCTGTGGGGCAGCGGAACGGTAGGCCACGAATCAATAGAACCCCAAGAAAAATACATTGGGATAGGGAGGCTATATTTTATTATGGCACCGAAGATAGTATCCATTTGGGTTCGTTCAAGGGAAGAGGGGTTTGTGTTGGGCGGGAGACATAAATCAAACAATCCACCGATACGAGGGATGTTGAAGTCTCCGGCAGCCGAGTTCTCGAGATGGGCAAACCACTGGGGGTGAACACCTGACTTCTTGCACACATCCTCCCTCCAGTTCTCCCGGTCGCAGATTCGTAGCAAGAGGAAGAACATGGAAAGGTGTCCGATTAGTGGCAAGAAGCCGGTGATGGACCTCAGCGCGACCTGTCGGGCGGCGTTGGCTGAACGATATGACTCCATATAGCCGAAGCGATCTGGATAGCCGAAGGGACTCATTTCCTTGGGGTATTCAACGACTGTGAGCTCCATCATTGCGGCAACAACTGCCCGCAAATTAAGCTCCAATGCACGCCATTCATCCATGACATCTGCCCGTAACATCCATTTTTTATCGCCGCGTTGAATAATTGGGATGCGCGTTGAGTTGTATCTAAGTCGCCCAAGAAGAGGACCGTACCAGGGCTCGTGAGCCGGAATAAATAAAAGATACGGGGTTTGGGGAGATATAAATGTGGGGGTGAAGAAGTTGCCTGCGATGTCGGTTGTGCGAGGGGCCGGTGCTTCTTGTGCGGCTGGAACATGTAATGTGAACCAAGGGTCCCCACAGTAGACACTGTAGATCTCGTTTCCCGCGCGGACAGCACCAGTAATGATTCCCGAGACCTGAAGGGGACAGATCAGCAGGTACAAGATGTGCAAATCGGCAAACTTACTGGGACCGACGGACAAGTCCGATCCACGAATCGCTGTTGGGGCTCAATCGAGTAGTTCATGGCGATAATTTTGAGAATGGCTGAGCTCTGTGCAGTGTGTAACAGCGCACAGTGCGGTCAAGATGCGTAGGGCGTCGAAAAAAAAAAAATGATGTGGCTGTGCAGCGTGATACCGCGCACACGTGCTGTGACTCAGGCTGCAGCAGATGCCGATCCTCGATCATCGATTCTCTGCCATCTCCTACCTACCTACCTACCGAGCCATACATCTCTGCCGAGTGTTTCATCACACGACAGATTTCGACCCGTATCAAGACTTATTTTGGGCCAAAGTCCTTCTGATCTTTGTCCAAGAAATAAATGAATCATTCATACATGATTGCTACTAGTACACCAGCTTCAAGGCACGAGACTACTAGTGGCCGCAACCATGAATTCAAATGCCTCCTTGGAGACCTCCAGCTCCTCCTCGTAGTCTGGGTTCTTCTTGACCCTGTCCGCCAACCACTTTTCATCGTACATTTTTTTGGGGAGACCCGTTGGAGGTCCTGAACGGCCAACTTGAGCATCTTTCTCCCGGATTCGAGGCATTGCTCGGTTCACCCCGGTTTTCATTTTTTTGGCGGTGTCATCAACGATGCGAACATAATCTGTGATGGTCGAGGCTCGCCAGGCACAGAGTCTCACATAGTAGACATTCACCGTGAGTCCATCCTGGTCCCGTACCCCGGAATCTTCTGAAGACATCCCCCCAATATCAAGATACGCAAGAATCTTCTTCAGTAGGAGCCAAAACTGGAGATCGGGGGCCTGCGACAAAGTCTTGATTGCTACGACCTTCTCCACGGTCTTTGTACGCCTGTCTAATTTCTGAAACAATATTAACAACGGAGAGGGATTGGTGGTTGTTTCACCCACAGCTTTTTTGCTAGAACGGGTATTAACTCTCTCCTGCCGATCCCCCTGGTAAGCCTCGACGCGTGCCCTAACCTCCGCCTCTGTCTCCATTCTATTCAAGTTGAAGATATAACGAGGACGCCACTGTGCCCAAGCCTGCTGTGACCTCTTCAGCTGCCCATAGAATTCGCCCTGGACATATTCAGTGGTTACTTGTGGGAGGCCCCAGCCATGGCTGGAAGTAGTATGTGCAGCAAGGAAGCTTTGGGTGAGCTTGTTAATGACCTTCTTGTTCCACAAGGATGTCAGGTATCCTTCGCTGAAGTCGAGGGTGTACTCCCCAGGCTCAGGTCCGCCTTCCCCATTGTTGCACGCCTCGACACGTTCCAACGGTATAGGTTGGTAGCTTTTGAAATCGTTTGCTATTGACAGGGCATGGGTCTTGCGCCAAACTTCACGCAGGCCTCGCTGAAGAAAACAATTAGATGAGAATTTAACATGATAGTACTTTATATAAAAGATCGTCCTCCTTCTCCATCAAAGACTGCTGACTTTTGACCTCCAGAGATAGTTTGGTATGTGCGCGTTTCTTCTTCTTCTGTTTGCGGCTCATGGCAGCGCTCTCAATACCCATATCCGACATAATTTTTTTGATCAAGTCCGTGATGAAACTAATATCATCCTCGTGCTGTCCGTCATAATTCATAACCTGGACCGGGATCTCAGTGCTGACACCGGCCGAACCGGAGGGAGATGCGGGCCGAAGGGGAACAACCGGTATGCGGCCATTCGAAGTCTTAATAACCCTCTCTAGGGCACGCGATCTCCGGGTCCCGGGGGAGATGAACTGTGGCAGCATTCGAGGCAGATTTTGGGGAAAATCTCGATCGACGGCGGGAGCAAACGGTTGCGATGGTCGCAACTTGGACATCATGGCCAGAATTTCAGTGGTTTTCTCTGCCTAAAAAAGAACTGAATAATATCTGTTCCTGGTCCACAGATTGGCACATACGTTCTGTTTCTCGTGCTCTGTCTGTTGTGCCGCCAGTTGGGCACCCATCTCAGCCTAGAACATTTGCTACATGTCAAAAGAAAGCTCTGTAACACGAAGATAAAGAACATACAGTCTTCTGCTTCTCATGGTCGAGTGCTGTCGCAGTTTCTTCGACCTGCTTCTCTGTCTCGTCTAACTGTCCCCTAAGTTGCAGCGCTTCCCTTCCGAAGTGCTCGGCACATTTTATTTCGTATTCGGCGACATACTGCACAGTTTCGTCTCGCAACGCCTCCACATCTCCGTGTTTAGCCTCAAGTTCACGGCGACGGCGTTTTTCCTGTAAAAGCGAAGCCTGAAGATATGCAATCTGGTCTTGCATCTTTGTAATTGTCAGTAGCCCATCATTCCGCCCAAACCGCTTTACCGACCGCATCATAATTTGCTCGCGTTGGGCCGGGTACAGCTTGTTTTTTGCTATTACTTGAGGCAACTGCGGGTGTGGGCTAAATAAAACCTCAGCAACCCGACACAAGGATAGATGCAGATCTTGCCTCCACCGCGTGGTTAACTGGGGTCATATCGCTATCGTCATCCATGGTGCGAGAAGTGTACGCCGGACGGAGGATAGGAGAGATTGATTGGTTGGATAAGTCTGCAGTGTGAACACCGTCAGACTTGAAGAAAGAGAGCGCAGAAGATCGACAGAAAACGGAGGTCTGGAAAGGGAGGTGCAGAATGGTATGGGTGAAGTGCGACGAGCCCAGGCGGCTTTTAAAGACCCCGGCTTTATTGTATTTCAACGTGCAACAAGCCTTATTGTTTGCCAGAATTCTTCTCTGATCGGAAATTTATAGATCATCTTCGCAAGGGGCATGCTCAATCTACGGAATGGGATTATTTGAGAAGTCAATTATTTCGAGGTACGTGCGTGGTGGTCAAGAAATTGATTACATTGAGGCACATGTTGGGTACAATCAAGAAAACGGAGTTGTGTGTATGGTTAAGATGGTCAAGCTAACGCCGCCCCTGGACTACAACCAATTCTCGCGGTACACGCATCCTTCGATTTTGCTGAAGCGTCTTCAGCGTAGGGGCGATGCTGAAAAATTATCGGTGCGGGCAGAAGAAAAGTGGACAAGGGGCTTACTGGTGGACAGTCAAATCGATGAGTCTTCGGTCTGAGGAACGTGTATTAACAACGGACTCGGGATTCTTGTGCGCAGAGCGCATCACAACAAGGTCGCCTTGGATATCGAGGGCCGCGTTATGGGGCAGCCGAATGTGGCGCTTGAAGAATATGCGGAATGTCGATGTCGCACGTCCATGTTTGAGAGTGACCGTGATGTCATGGACATGGGGTTGGAAGCCAAGGCCGTCCATGACACTCTCAACGCAGGGGAAGCGAGAATCGTTGGGATTGGCTGATGCCGAACGTGTGTAGATGGGTAGAAATGAAGGCAGAGGAGAGGAAGCGGAGTAAACACGTCCCCGAAGGAAGTTATGAAATGTCTGAAAGAATGGAAACGTCACTTTTGGAGGCACGGACGAGAAAACAGAGGACTAACACGTGGATGGTTTTTTATAAAGCGGCGGTTATTGACCATGTTGGGAATGACTGTTGAAGAGAGAAAGGTTTGATTGCGCGCTATACTATTTGGTCTTATAGAAAGTGCAGGGGCGGTATTTCTGGTAGGTATCCCACGGGATTTTGTCGCAGGTATTGTGAGCGGACAGGTTTTCGTGGAATACTTCCCGTGGACTATGGCAGCAAAACCCGTCTGAGTGGAGTCGAGGCTTCGCCGAAGTCGAAAAGTCCGACAATTGAATATATTGTGATGCGCCTCGCGCTCGGTGCTGCGCGGCGGGCTTTTTGTCTGCAGGTAATCCTTTCAGTGGATTCCCGCGGAGGTGTGGCAGAATGCTTGAAAATCGGACAATTAAATATATTGCACTGTGCCTCGCGCTCAGCACTGTGAGGCAGCCCTTTTGTTTGTTTTGGGATTCCGGGAGAGGTGAGGCAATAAAAATACAAAGACCGGGCCAAAAATACCTCGAGATGCGCCTCGCGCCCAGCAACGTGGGCCTGCCCTTTTGTCCCTGTACGATTCTTCCAGGGGATTCTTTGGCTTCTTGAATGAGTGTCCGGAGCCGTGGATTGAAACGGGTCAAGGAACGTGGTAGCAACTTATTGTTCAGTGGCGGCAGAGCTTTCGGGCCCCGTCGCTTGATTCTTGTTGCGGCGGATCCAAAGCAGAATGACAGATCACGATTGTTCGCTACCGATCAATCATGATTCATGATCCGTTGCACAGCTGCTGCCTAAATCGCCGATCATTTTATTGATCCGTGCACCCCATTCGAGCATTGTGCGTATGATTCACAGTAAAACAGAAAACATGTACGGTACTCTACAGCCGCACAAACAAGAAGTATCAGACTCCTACGGGGATATGAGTTGAGGGCTACGACAAAAAAGTAGGCGGACAAACATTGGTGAAAATGAGATCATTTGCGACTCGCTGCGCCTGTGGCAGCGGTCTTGCCATGTTTTGCGCGAGACTGATTGGAGGTATACTTCAAGTGCGCAATAGTGAAGTATTTGAGCGGCCACTGGGCTTCGTATGCCATCAACAACGGAAAATCGGACAGAATCTTGAACGTTTCAGCGACCCGAGAGAGCATGGAAAGAGGAGAGAGTGTGAAATACCTGCTGATTGAATTTTTCGAGGGCTTCAGCACCTTGCTTGGAGTAGCAAACAGACTCCTTGAGAAACTGGGGTGCGACAACATTGATGCGGTTCTGGGTTTGAGATCAGCAGCGAATGGAAAAATTATGTGGATTGCGCACTTTGATAGCCTGTCGGTCCTTGACGTTGATGACTTTTAGCGAGTCCATGCTGAGCTGGGCATGTTTGGGTCTCGGAATGAGAGCATTGTTGGGGATCGCAGAGGCAATGATCGCCGAGGGCATCGCCTCTGGGGTTGTTTCCATGTCGAACGGCCCCTCATCGCTAAAGTGTGAGAGAGGGCTCGATCGAGCTCGTGGTATTGGTGTAAAACGAGATGAGCGTGGTGCTGGTGTGGCGGCCCTTGCGAGTAAAGATGGGGTGGTGTCGCGCTTTATGCTGGGCCGGGGAAGCTTGGTATGGGCAAGTAAAGGTTCGGCTACAGTCGTAAAGAGGTCGGTCATCGACAAGAGGAGGACAACAGGACGAGGGGCGGGCGGGGGCTCAGCAAACGGTGAAGAAGTCGGCACCGAGGTCATGATGGTGAGAGCAGGAAGAAATGGAAGCATGGTGCGCACAAATAAAGGTAAGGCTGATGCCGAAGGCTGCAGACGTAAAACAATAATCCGCCGTACATAACCTTGTTGCTCTTATTGTTTACCGGGCCATAATAGGACAGTGTCGAGTAGCGATTTTCGTCTCTCAGACTCCCCACAGCTTTCCAGGTGTTCACACTTGAAAGTTACTATCCGGCTACCGACTTGTGGACGTATTGAGGATTATTTTATCGCTAACTTCCCGGGACCTCTTGGTGCTGGGACCGGTTCTGACATCTCGACATCAGTGTCGCTGAAAATAAACTAAGATAAAAACCCTTCATCTGGTAGCAGTTCATCTAATGTACTCAAAAGCCCTAAGCCCATCACCCAGCGCGAATCCTTCAACGCAGCCAATCGCGCAAACTCGATTGGATCCTCCCGTTCCAAGGCCGCCTCCGTCCGAAACCCATTGTCTACGTAGCGAATGAGACCGCCGGGGGTGTATTGAGTAAACGAGATGCGCTTGTCGCCGTCTTGGGCGGGGACATTTGAGTGCGCGATGGTCGCCGAGGGGAGGAGGATCAAGGCGCCCGCAGGAAATTCCACAAGGAGTTTCAGGTCCCAGAGGGCGAGATGCCCGCCTTCGACGGGGTCGAACTCACCCAATGCTTGCACGGCGCACCAGCCGAATGGGACGTTGAGAACGTCGCGGTGGCGGAATGTCCACACACTCGGCCCGAAATTGAAGGCTGCAGATGAGAAGACGGACTTCGCGAAGGGCCGACGGAGGTGGGGGAGGCGTTGGCGGAGGTGGTGTTGGTGGAGGTCCCTGTCGTGGGCGAGGTAATATTGATAAAGACGCGGCGCCCAAAGCGCGAAAGTGGCTCAATTAATAGGTTACCGCAGGGACAAAGAAAAGATCTGAGTGACGACTCACCACTGGCGAAATGAGCCATGCGACAGACATGCTCGTTAGCGAGCAACCCCTCAGCCATGTCCCCATGGAGGCGATGGTGGAGACGCGAGGGAATCGTTTGGCCCTTGCCGTATGAAAGGCCGACATTAACTACGGCGTAGAGCCCGCGTCGGTGCTTTCGCATCTCACTTGAGAAATTGGCTGCGGCCCCTGCATCGCGGATCGCGCGGTAGGCAGCAGCAACAGAGTCGGCGTAGCGGGCTGTATTCGGCTGTCCCGCAAGTACCGCAAACACGCGGCCTTGTGCGTCGATGAGCGGGCGTGGGTCTCTGTGAGACAGTATGGGCATGGGAAAAGGGGGGGGAATAAGCACGCACATCCCATTCCACTTCACAACAGTGAACCCCAGCCCCAGAAAATCGGCGACGCTGCGCCGCTTCTTCGAGCCCCAGGCATCCGCGGCCTTAGCGGCGTATCCTCCGTGCGCCGCGGGGAGTTTTTCGGTGTTGAGAGATGTGGGGATCGGCGCGGACTTGCCCACGTAGTCGCGGATGGTGCTGGTGCGTGGTGTGTGTCCATTTTCGCGGATGTTGGCAGCGCGGGAGTGCTTTCGGCGCTTGTGGCTTCGCGAGATCGAGGGGAGAGGTTTCTTCCCGTCCTGCAGATCGTCGAACGCGGTCCGGCGTGGTTTTGGAGCAGGTGAGGCCTTGATATCGTCGACGGCGTCAAAAGGGTCAAGTGGCGGGGCAGGCCGCTCCAGCGGTGGGTCGTCCGGGGATTCCAGGGCTTCCTCTTGATCATATTCCCCGCGCCCTTCGCCGCGAATCGCTTCCGCAAGCAGGGGCGCGAAGTCGAAGGCTTCTGCGCGAAGGGCGGTTATGGTGGAGAAAGGCGAAAATTCGTTCCCCGAGCGTGTCTAGCTAAGATTTGAGGTAGGGAGGGTAAAGAGGAAATATATCCGAACCTTTCTGGCCAATGGTAGCCAGAGCATCGCGAGATCTGCGAAAAAAAAAACGCGTCAGAGGTCGAGTGGCACAAGGCTGCTCTGCTGCATCCAGCTCTCTACGGGGTCCCTGGTTTGAGTCCAAACCGAGAGAGCCAGGTACATGTGAGCAGCCAAAATTACAGCACTTACAGAGAGAAACCAATGGATGGGCAACGGAGGCGAAGGAGGAAAGAGCAGAGGTGTGTGTACACACGTGACTAAAATCACGCAAACGTGACAGCTCGTGCCACGACGCGAACCGCGTGTGTCACACAGTGACATATACCATTCCCTAGTAGCGTGTTTTTCCTTTCCAATGGCCCCGCTCACTGCCGCCGCCCGCGCCGCCCATGCAGCTAATAGGAAGGCCTCTACTTCCTCTTCTTCTCATCTCAAAATTGGCAGCTCCCATCGCAACTCATCAGGTCGCATCGTGAAGACTCACTGGGAAAAGCTTATCCCAAAGGGACATTCTTCTCCTCAAACAGTTCGAAGATGCAGAGAAGGCGGATTGCCTCAGGAGTAAGTTTTAAATTAAGCCATCTTCATCTCACTAAAAATCCCTTAGATATGAGTGAGAATGAACGCCGGCTGCACAACGCCCTTCGCGATGTCCCAGACACGCTCAACGACGATGACATGGGAGGTGAATGGGCCTACGAAGACGATGTACTCCATGGACGAGTCGCTGCAGATATCAGCCACGCCGGAGAAGCCATGACAGAGGAAGACATTGAACTCGCTGATGAAAGCCTGCTGGAACATTTGCGCGAGCATCATAAGTGTGTTGTGTCTCATTGTGTCTCTGAAAATCTTACTTACTCTGAATTCAGCAAGTTATTTGGACGCTACCGAGACCCGCGTACTCGACGGGATCGCACACAGATCCTGGTCGATGCGTTTGCATCCCAGATGCAGCATATGGCTGACGCGTACCTTACCTGGTCTCTTGCTACTGGCGACGAGGGACTTGCCAATGTGTATCTATTCCTCATCCTACCTGGAACAGCGTGTTTATTTCTTCGACGCCCGCGCTCAGTTAGCAACCCGATCCTTACTGGGATGGCTGCAACGATACGCACAGCCACAGCCTTGAGCCACAGATTCTGAGCGCTCAGCTGATCCGCAGACCACCTGCAGCATCTACTAATCTACCCCAGAATTGACTCGGAAATGAATCCTACCACCCTCCTACTCTCAAGTAGTCCTTGCGTAGTGACGCGACGACATCTAAGCAAAGCCAAAATAAAACAATCTAATTACTTACGGAGCGACACGTCTTTTGGCGCATCTCCTGCTGCTGAATCATTTCTGTATTGCAGCCCTTTCCTGTCGGAATTCAACAGAGGCACCCGCAGTGCTCTCTGTTCATAGTCGGTCAATAAATGAGGTTCGTTCTGTTTCACAGGCACCGAGAGTGCCCGAGGAGGGTGCCCCGTTCCACACTAAATACTGATTTGAGTTTGCAGGTTGCAGGTAAAGGTACGGCTCCACTTTCCTCAATCTCGATTCGGGGTAAGAAGATTCAATATTCTAGATGCCTGCAGGACTCCCTGACTGCTTGCGAACAGTACGTCTGTCCGCGTTCATTTTCATACTCCCTGAACACGGCTCTGTCTCCATGTTAACGTTCAACGTTCACTACTTAACGATGTACCTTTGTATTGATCTCTGCTCTAATAGCTTCCTGTAATTCATATGAAACCAAAAAAAAAAAAAACTGATCGTGTCCTTCAGACCGCGGGTGGAATCGAACCACCACCTCCGAGAATACATTGACGGTTCGCTACTACGAGAACTCGGTGACCTAACCAAGGATCCACACGGTCTTGTAGAGCTTTAATATCTCATCAAAGGTTGAGATATGCTGTAGATCGAGTGGGGAAAATGGTGCCGCAAATCACAACATCGAGAGGATTAAAGAATGCACTTTGTATGCATGAGAAATAGCGGCCTGTAGAAAGAATATAAGCGGCTACTCCGAATCGCTCGTAAGTACGTTGCTTACATTTTGGTATTGCAGCCCTTTCCTGTCGGACTGCAACGGAGGCACCCGAAGTGCCCTCTTTCATAGCCAACCGATAAGTGAGGTTAGTTCTGTCCACAGACACCGAGAGTGTACCTGGTCCGGTCTGAAGGCAATTCCCGTTCCATACTAAATCGTGATTTCTCAAATATGTCCCCACTTTTCTCAATTTGACTCGGGGTGAGGAGATTAAATATTCCATCTACGTTCATTGCCTACTGACTTATGACCTCCGATGAGGCCCTCGCCCCCGAAGAAATTTCCATTCGGTTGCAGCGAGCAGTTGATGCCTGAATCCGAGGGCCAATCCGCTACGTTGTACGTTCCAGGTGCGCGCATTCGATGTCGTGCCTTGGGGTTCGACAGCTTCAACTTGGGAGTACACTGTTGATTCCTGATGTTGCGCCCAGACAACATTTGTATTGAAAATGAATAAATTGGTTTGGGGCCGCCAACCGGGGCCGCCAATAGGTGGTATCCCGTCTCAATGTTGAGTAATTCATACAAACCCCCAAAAAAACTGATCATGTCCTTTAGACCGCGGGTGGAATCGAACCACCACCTCCGAGAATACATCATCGACATTTCACGAGAACTCGGTGACCTAACCAAGGATCCACGCGGTCTGGTAGAGCTGTAATTATATGTACTTTGTATGCACGAGAAATAGCGGCCTGTAGAAAGAATATAAGTGACTATAACCCGACCAAGGGTCCACACGGTCTTACATTAACTTAATAAAAGCCAGAAGTGGGCAAGTTATATCATTAATTTTTGCATTTCAGCGTGACGGAGAACCGGGTGCGCGAGCTCGGTTGGGGAGATCGATATCTAGAGGTTGGATGGGCGGGACCGCCGCGTAATGCTACTTACGACATCTTACGACCTCCGCCGACGTGGCTGTGTATGATCGGCCGCGCAAGCGATCCTAATCGGTGCCAACGCCAGCCGCGATCCCGTTCCTCGTACGCCTTCCTCCTTCACTGTGTTTCATCACGGTGGAGCCCCCGCTCTCCTCGAGGCACAAATCAAGATGTCACGGGAGCACCTCTTTTTGTCTGCCTGACGCTTCCTTGCTATTGTCTGCTTTGGTAGAAACGTCGATGGAACTCATCCCGTATCTATTGTCTACGTTCACCTCGCTCGATAAAAGGCTGGCGCACTCGAAGTTTTATGGCCTCCAAGCGTCCACCCGCAGTATTTCTACCCCAAATGGTCCGTCACGGTTACCCTTCTCCGTTTTCTCGTTTGTCCCGGCCTCATCCATTTCGACCAGCCACTTAGAGCTGTCCGTGTAGAGACCTATGACTCCGACGACGAGGACGTCTATTACTGCCCTAGATGCGACCCCTGCCCAATTTGCGACGCGCCGCCAAAACCCGCCTGCGATGCTCCCCCGGCCTACACCCATCCAGCGGCTGGTGAGTTCGTTCTTCAATCCACATGGACTTCTCCCTCACATTCTCATTTACAGATGGGCGACCAACTCTCTCGGTTCCGATCTCGCTCCCCATCATGATATTCCTTTTTGAGGCCTACTTCCTCGGTGGCTGGCGCCAGCTCGTAATTCCCCACATCCTTGCTATCTTGTGCTGCTATCTATAGCCAGGGCGCTCACCTATCCCTTGTACTGTCAAAATTTACCATACATATTCCACGATATGACCCGCACTTTCTTGCCCCGCCCTTGTATTATCGGTCCTTATCTTGACACGCATCATGTATCATACCAGCCACGACCTTGTACCGTATATTATATACTGCTACTCTTGATTTCTTGTGATTGTGCCTTGTATTTTAATCCTCGTGTGTTTGGAAGCCGCGACGACCTTGTACCCTATCGATGCATATTATATGTGCTACTCTTGATTTCTCGAATTATGCCCTTGTACTGTGATCTTGCCTCGGGGTGCACTTTGATCCAAATCGAGCAGAAAGCAACCCAAATCGAGCTCAAAGGAAACACCCTTTTTAAAGCCCGGCGCAGCTCCTGACGACAACCCTGCTCCGAATCTTGCTTCAGTAACGCTTAGTGGTGTTCACACCGCTCAAGTGCTCAGATCTACATCCATTCTACTAGTGATGGGGAAAAAACACTTTACGTGCAAATGTTCACTGCGTCCCGACGAACATCTCGTTCTCATAACCAAAAAAACCGAGCACGAGAAGGAGTTGGCCGCATCTCGTAGTCTCAGCAGCCCAACGAGTACGGTAAGAAACCAACCAAGGATATTCGTGTCGAGTTTATTTCTGGCCCTAGCCGACGGATTCAAATGTTAATATCTCGCAAGAAGTGGGGCTAGGTCTGGCTGACTCGGATCTCGGTCTCTCGGAGGCGATGATGGGACTAAATTTGAAAGATTCGGTAAGCACATTACCGCCGTCTGTGAAGCTCAATTGACCCACCATCACAGACGGCTGTGGCTGACATGGCATTAGCGTTGGCTCTGACCGATGACGGCCCAGACGTTACCCAGCAGCCCTCCAAACTTTTTACATCGCGAGCCGAATTTCAAAGGACTCGTGCACCACATAATCCGACTTCTTTTACCCCTATCCCTATCACAGAGGCTGAGCGCAGTATCCAAGCACTCTTGACAAATCCTCCGACCGCTAAGAAGCCTAATAAGTGTGATCGCCGCCCTCTCGAAGTACTAGCCGAGTTGGGGAGGAAATTGGAAGGCGCAAATAAAAACCTCGACATCGAGCAGTCTTTTGATATGGATGACAACGAGCAGACCACACGGATGCGCACAGAAGTGAATGCTGCCTCTGAGGTCGCTCTGTCCGTAGAAAAAACACTCCAACGTGTTCGGGATTGTTCGGAGAAGGAATTGGTAATGAAGGAGTTGAGAGGCCTTGAGTACAAGATCAGCTTCATAGGAGCTTCCCTACCGCCTGAGACGACTCCCCTGCGCTACGATGCTTGTAAGCCTCTTTCGCTCCCGAAAAGCAGCCAACTTACCTGCCTCTTGCAGCGTATATCACCGATAACCCAATCGAACGACTGGATTTGATTGCCCAGGTCATGATTCTCCTCGGAATAGTATGCCATGTCATTATCGGACTTGGCACTGATCCAACAAATTTTGTGCTGCAAACCGTAATGCTGCTCATCAAACTTGTCATGTCGTTGCATTCCTCAAAGACACCGGATGGGAAGGATGCTTATGATGCCCAGCAAAAGGATGTGCTTGAACAACTTCCTTCTAGCCTGTATGTGGCCATGCAGCAGTTCAATATCGATGGGAAAACGGTCCAGTACGCTGTATGCCCCTCCTGCCATCATACACACGCACCGCAAAATACATCCTCTGCAGTCCCATCCTATCCTTCCACCTGCGACAATAGCATCCTTGACAAGTCAGGACGGAGAATATGCGGCACGGAGCTACTCACCACTCGCAATGGTCGGCTGCGGCCGATCAAACCCTTCCTTTACGCATCGTTCATCGACTACTTGGCCCAGATTCTAGCCGACCCCGAAATCGAACGCCTCTGCGATAAAACCTGTGATGATGCTTTTGCATCGTCCAAGAAGCCTCCACCGTCCCATTCGACCAATGTTTTTGACTCCACTTTCCTCCGAGAATTCGAGGGGCCCGTCCCTGGACGGCTGTTTGTTGATCGGGGCGATAAAATGCGGTTGCCATTCACCGTCTTTTTTGATTGCTTCAATCCGAATGGCACCAGGAAGCGCGGCAACCATGACTCCATTGGGATACTTTCCGCCGCCTGTCTCCTTTTGCCAGAGGAGATACGATACAAGCCGGAGTATCTCTACAAGTGCATTGTCAACGGCCCAAAAGAACCATCGAACGAAGAGATCAACGGCTATCTTCGGCCTCTTATTGATGACGCCGTAGTTGGTTGGGAGCGCGGTATCCATATCTCGCCTACCGGTGCATCCCCCGGCGGACGAGATGTCGAGATAGCTTTTGTTTTATCCGTAAATGACTTGCCGGCTTCGCGCAAGGTATCGGGTAGTGCCAGCCACAGTTCACACTTTTTTTGCACGGTCTGCTCCTGCTATGGGATCCCAACCATGTATCGTACCGATTTCAATCACCGCGACTGGGGACCGAGGGATGTGAATGAACTACGACGTCAAGCAGAGGCATGGAGAGATGCAACCACATTGAAGGAGCGGGAAGAGATATTTAAAAAGTACGGTGTTCGTTGGTCGGAGATGTGGCGGTTGCCGTACTGGAACCCAACTCGAATGCTGGTCATCGACACTATGCACTGCATCCTGGAAGGGCTCGTCCATTACCATTGTCGCAAGGTTCTTCAGCTTGATGCTGCGGAAACATCCAATGCTGAAAAGCCCACACCGGCCTTCGAACATGATTGGCTTCCCTACGAAGCAGAAAAGGTCCCAAAGGATTATCGCGTTAAAAGCGAAAAGGAATACAAACAGATATTTTCGTTGCAGAGTCTTCTTGTCCTCCCCTTGACGGGTGAGGCAGCTACCATTCAAACTAAAGAGGCGCTTGTGAAGAGGTTGATGGGGAAGAATAAACCCGCCCTTCAATTCCTATGTTGGTCTCTTGGCTTGCCGCTCACCAAAAAGTCGGAGAAGGCGGAATTAGCAGAATTTCTTTCCGAATGGGTGAGCCTGTTCCTACTACATCCGCCCTTGCTTTGTACTCATGTGCCGTCCTCAGAGGTACACAAAGCCACTGGTCTCACCCTCGTATACCTTTCGCCCCAAAACGATTCCCCCAAAAGCCTTGGACTTCGTTCAAGAGGTGATCGCAAAAACCGTTACACCATCTTGGATCAACTCCGTTCCGAAGAATTATGGCTACAGCGATGCCGGTACAATCAAAGCTGATGAGTGGCGCATCTTATCGACTGTATACCTCCCCATTGCGCTCATCCTCATGTGGGGTGATGATACTTCTGGGAAGTATGGTGCACATTTTTTTGCGCTTCTGCAACACAGCATGGCACTGTTTCAAGCCACAACTCTGGTCTGCCGTTACTCTATGACCAGTGAGCGGGCCACCGCGTTTCGTAACTTTTTGAAAGAATGGGTTGACAACTTATACCCGCTTTACCCGCACACTAAATTTGACGAGCGGAGGCCGAACGTCCACGTCTCCTTCCATATCTATGACTTCTTGTTGTTGTTCGGCCCGGTTATCTCGTGGTGGTGCTTTCCGTTTGAACGCCTGATTGGGATGTTGCAAAAAATTAATACCAATGATCATATTGATGGTGAGGATTTTACCGCACCTTATCTTGCTAGAGTTGAAAAGTCCCTAGGCGAATTGGAGGCCACAATCCTCAAATCTTCCATGCGCGGTGCCAACCTTAGACGATGGTTGAACCGGCCGGACTGCCCCCAGGTCATTCTTGAGTTTAAGCGACTCTTTGATCTTGCCTTTACTCGTCGGGAGTTTCGCGACGAGGATGTTCCAAAACCTAGCATTGATCGGGAGCATGCACACTACACATACAAGGGCTTCAACTATTCGCGGGCGTCAACCCATTTGGGCAACAGCCTTGTCCTCTTCTATCCCCAGTCATCATCTTCAGCGACCGCTGGGAGCATTCAACAAATTGAAGTAGCTGGGAACGAAGTCACTTTCCTTATCAAACGCCAAGCTCCTCTCCCATCCACTAAATTCGATCCCTTTAAAGCCTTCCCCCATTTTCCCGCAAAGACGTACTCGTCACATATGCTGGATGACCAACCCCTGGATTCCATTCATCCATCCAGGGTGATATCCCACTGTGCGCGATTCGATTTCTCTGATGAACGGTCTGTTATCCTGAATCTGTCGAGGGTATTCATATCTCGCTCCCAACTTTTTCTATAACTGATGAATGCGTTGTAGGACTGACTAGAAGCTGGATTTGTATATACCTCTCAACAGCGCGAGAAGATAGCACTTCTTTGTGTAGATAATAGTCCGAATATAGATCAAGTAGTCTTGGTTACAACTTTTCGGCTTCGGATGAGATGCAGCTGGGCGGCAGATGAGCTGCAGCTCATCTGCGGTATTATTTCAGCAAGGCCGAAAGCAGGACTTTCGACGGCGGTTTCGGAGATGGCCGAAAGTACGGGTGAAACTTATTGTTTCGGACGTGCCGGAACCATCGCGGAAACTTTTGTTTTCAAAGTCCATTTCGGCATCGCTGGAGCGTATACATTCAGACGGGCTGATACCGCACCTGAAATTACCACTGTCGGGTACTCCTTCAGTGCTATTGAAACCACAGCTGACATTGATTCTTTCAGTCTTGCTGAAAGCACACCCGAATCTTAACATCTCAGCATCGTTTTCAGCTTGCCTGATTATAAAAAATTCGGGAGAGCTTTCAGCCCGGCGGTGAAATCATTACATTCAGGGACGTTGTCAGCTCAGCTGAAATTTTACTTTCTCCGGTGTGAGTGTGACCTTCGCCACACCGATCACATTGCCTGCAGCACGCTTGGATTTGCATGTACACCCGTGCTGATTTGTGGCAGCTCAGAAAAGCTTAATTCTGCCAACTGGTTCGCTTTCCGCCAGCTTTCCGCATAGAAATTGCCATTTTTGGTGAAAGCGTGACCATGGACAGCCACTAACGGGACACTAGCGTGACCGGAGCGTTGGGAGATCAAATTGCCTGCAACACGCTTGGATTTACACATACACCCGTGCTGATTTGTGGCAGCTCAGAAAAGCTTAATTATGTCGACTCGCTCGCTTTCCGCCAGCTTGTTGCACAGAAATTGCCATTTTTGGTGAAAGCCTGACTCCGCGTTCCGTTTTACCGAGTGTCCATACACTCCGTGAGCGTTTGGGTGACCTCCCCCACTCTCATTTGCACATGTACGCTTCCTGGTTGGTCACTCGTGTGGCTTGCTCTGCTTTACTTTCCGGCTGGTCGCTTGTGCAGCCTGCTCAATCTTTGTTTCCATAAGATGGCACCTGGGCGCTCGCACGTTCAACTTCGTTGGTACTTGTGCACCTTGCTCCACAGGTGTTCCTGCCATGCCATTCTTGTGTATCAGCGTTTCGCTCCTGTGTGCTCACTGAGTCTTTCATTTCGTTTCGGCACTCGTGTCCCCGCATTTGCGTTTCGGCACTTTTATTTGCGTGCGGGTGTTTCATTTTCTCAAGTATTCGAACACCCCATCCACGTGCACCTGTAAACTTTTGCCTTTCGTTGACTGTCTTGTTCCACATCGAGCCATAGATCCACAGATTACGGAGACGGCGGAGACCCGGGTCTTCCTTCATCTCGGCGTCCGTTGGCACCCGTATCGGCGTGAGAATTGACTGATCTTTCGGCTTTCTGGACCCCGCCATCTTTATAAAATGTCTAGAAGTCGTCCGTACAATTGAAAAAGGCTCTAGAAGAGCGCGCTACCTTTAATGACCATGACCATGGAACATGCCTTCATCATTTCCCGAGTGGGTTTTTCTGTAGTTATAACTTTGTCACAGTCTAATTCCATACCAGCTGCTGCCATCTATGAGCAAACTCCTGGCCGAGCCGGAGAAGATTGGGGCCACGCGCTTGAGTTGGATTCACACTGACGATAAGGACCTCTACACATCCTTACAAGCCGGGAAGTCTATGGTACGCTCCCCTGCCATTGACTCACATTCATCTGTGCATCTGTGCTGAAATGACGACAGGCCATGCCGGACAGTGTAATGACAGATTTTATTACATCCGCAGTAAGTAATTTGGGCGATGAAGAGAGTATGTGAAAACTCGCAAGGCAACATTACAGCTGGTAGAAGGACTCCTTGGAAAGGCATCGGTGTCGCCACTCAAAGAGGTGAGTATTGCACCTATTTGGTACTCTCCAGCTGATGCTATTAGTTTTAGCTTTTCCCATCCCTAAATGACCTCAGGGGGTCATCAGATGTGATTGAAAGAGCCAGGATTGCGTGGATGACACGCAGCGACGATGAGGTGGCTGCCTTGATACTTGACGCTTGGACTAAATTGTCAGCTTTTGGCGGGTACAAGGGCACAACGGATCCCAACACAGAGCGTACGGAGCAAGGGACCGGCCACGGCTGCGGCTGCGGCGAACGTACAGAGCAAAGGACGGAACGAAGAACAACCACATACCAGCGGACACGGACAGATCTGTCCGGGTATTCGGAGAAGCAGAAGAAAGATCACCGTAGAGAGAAGGCGCGACTCAGGAAGCAGCGTCAGCGCGACAGGGAGCGGCAGGGTCGGGGACCTTAAGCCGTTTAAGGTCGAAAAAGTAGTAAGAAAGACAAATCTCGTTTTTTAGCATAAGGGATTCGGGAAAACAATACCAACAACTTCAGCCTGCGTCTAAATTTCAGTGTCGACAGAAACCCGGTCAAACACGGTAAGATCAGATTTGACCGTGGGGTGAAGTGCGTGCTTTTTATGTTTCTTTGCCTCTCGTACACCTGACCTCTCTCTCCTTTCCATGATTTATTTCCTTCCCCTGCGTGTTCTTCGCGGCACCGACATACGTTCTCGACTCCCGAGCTCGTCATGCTCCTCTTTGTCCGCCACTGGTCCCAGGTCGATCAAGATCTCCCGTGCCATCCGCGCGGCCTATAGCTCTTCCGGTGCCCACCCGAGCAGCTCTTCCGTAGTGCACTCAAGCTCCTCGTCGACTGCGCACTCGAGTTCTTCCAGTGCTCACCCCAGCAGCTCGGCATCCATCAGGAAAACCCTCTTTCTCAAATCTGTGACAATTTGGTTAAATTGTGGCAAATGGAACAAATCCGAACAAAATTGTGACAAATTTTACCTAATGCTAAATTGTGAGAATCTTCCAAATCCGATGGGCAAAGATATTTTGCCGCTGCATTGCCGTTGCCGCATGCAGCGGCAATCTCTGCGGCAGTCTGCGGCAGTCAAGTTTGCGGCACTTGTTCAACCGGTGTGAACCGCGGGAGTTAAGCCCCAAAACTGTGTAGGGACATAGTACTGTGATTAATACCCTGTTTAACATTGAGAGATGTGGAGATACTCATGGTTTTGACGGCGCTGGAGACGACTTAAGTATTGTTACAGCGGCAGTCTGCGGCAATCCTGCGGCAGACAAACAGCTGCAAATATTGTGCAGCGGCAGTCTGCGGCAGTTACAGCGGCACTTTTGGCACTTTGCTGCGGCAGTCCTGCGTCAGTCAGCGGCAGTCCTGCGGTTGTCAGCGGCAGTACAAGTCGTGACACAGCGGCAGTGTGACATGGCTGCGGCAATGTAGCTGGTAATGTTCGACGGCGCTGCGGCACTCGGAGCCAGCGTTGGCGGCACTCTTCTCATCCCTGCGGCACTCCAACGCTTCTTTCAGACGTTCTTACCATCGTTAATTGCTTCAAGCTAATAAACTCCTTTCCAGAACCCCCTTATTTATATCCTTCCCATGATGTTGCCGTTCAACAATGTTTGTGCTCACCGTCGAATTTAATCAGTCCAACCCAAACACCACGTATGCCGTCTAAAATTTCCCAAGCCCTCCCTTCTCTCATTTACCCTCATCGTCGCGAAACTTACACTACTGAAAGCATCCCTCCTTGCATTTGATACTTTCAACTTGAACTGCAGGTGAGCTTTCTGATCCGCCAACTTCAAGGATGGTATCACTATTGGTCAACCGTATATGAGGCCATTCTCTGTGTATTATGATTATTATATATTGAAAGCATTCTAACAAAATGCTGTAAGCCTATGCTTCTTCATTGTGCTTGGCACTCTAGTGGGTGGCAATAGTACATCCACTCTGCGGCAGTCTGTGGCAAATTTTCGTACGGCACGATTAAGAACTCAAATCGTTCCGCAAGACCTTCCTTGGAGTTCGGTTATATGTTACAAGCCTGATTTTACATCCTTGGCAGTCTACAATACTTCTGAGGTGCGTGCGGCACTACGGTCTGAGCGGCAACACAGCCACCCTGCGGCAGTCTGCGGCAGTCCTGCGGCAATTTTTTTTTGTACGATCAAGCATACCAACATATCATTTTTGAGATGACAGGAGATTTGGATTGTTGCAGGTGTGAGGCATGCCCTAGTACGTGCCAAACTGATCCATTCCGCCTTTGAACCAAATCAACCAAAAAATAATCCTGAGTCGGGAAACACTCGAGACCACGACATCCACCATATAATCAGTAACTAGGCCCCAATTTCTGAAGCCTCAAGAAGAGACTCCCTATCCATCCAATTGTACCAAAATTTCTACGCAATCATGCGGCGAGGGTCCTTCCTTACTTTCAACGCTGCATTGTCCTTAGACTTTGTTGGGAAACACGGTCACATGACTATGGTCACGACCTTTCGAATCTTCTCGATCATTTCTATTCACTTAGCGTAGAATGTACTTTAATGTTCTAGTAGTTTTGTACAGTATATAAGGAGGGAGGAGTCCCCACAAATGTAATAGTCTTTTCATCTTCTGTACCATCTTCAACAGGTTATGGGCCCCGACCCTAACTGAACTTCTCTCGAATTCTACAGAAGCACCCCACTCTCACGTGCCAGCCTAATCCGCTCAAACAGATTCATAATTGACATTACGACATGTCCGACGCAGCTACGTCCGCTTACCGCATTCAGCATCTCCTCGGAGAGGAGAACTACCAAACTTGGTCTGTCAAGGTTACCGACATCCTTACAGATCTCGGCCTCGACGACTACCCGAAGGGCCGCATTCCCAAACCCACTGCACCCGACGCAGACCCCGCCGTGGTCGAGTGGTACAAGAAAGACCGCCAGGCACTCTCGGCTATCCGCTTACGCGTTGCCGACGGCCCGCTCGTCTACATCACAACATCTGCCACATCAAAAGATGCATGGGACACACTTGCCAAAACCTACCAGCCGAAAGGCGCCATCGCCATCGTTCTTCTTCGGCGGAAGCTCATGCGAGCTCTCTGCCAGGAAGGCGGCGACATCGAGGAACACATTCGTAACCTCACATCACTGCGAACACGACTTGCGTCACTTAGTTCGCCGCTCACGGAGCCGGAATTTTGCATCACCCTCCTCACTTCACTCCCAGACTCCTGGAACTCCTTCATCCAAGGGGTAGACACTACCTCCCTTGATGATTCTGCAAGACTCATCGCCCGAATTTTGGAACAAGAACGCCAACGGACCGCCAAGCCGAATTCTGATGATGTTGCGCTTGCGGCCAAATCCAACCAGAAACAGAGCAAGTACAACTCTAATGTCACTTGCTATGGTTGTGGAAGGAAAGGGCATGTTATTGCAGATTGCAGAGACACGAAAGCCGGAAAGACTTTCACGAAGGAGCAGAAGGAACGGAACGGGCAACCGCATCAGCGGAACGGTCAACGGCACTCGGGCCGAGCTCATGTCACCGAGGAAACGGAAGTCACATCTGACTTCGCGTTTGCAGCAACCAGCTCGGGCATGCCCTCTGACCTTCCCCAGGACTCTTGGCTAGCTGATAGTGCAGCTACCAAGAACATAATTAAATCCAAAACATATTTTTCCTCGTACACGGAAACCCCCGGACATAATGTCACAGGCTTCGGCCAATCACCAAGCCTCGGCATCGGCACTGGACTAGTTACATCACACGTAGGCAATGCTGCCTATTCCATTTCGCTTCGAAATTCGTTACACGTCCCTGATGCCCCCTACAACCTCATTTCCATTGGCTGTATGACCAGCGCCGGTTGTTCAGTCAAGTTCCACGGAGATACAATGAAGGTTTTGTCACCCGGCCCGTCCTCCCGCGAAATCATGCGCGGCATTCGCGTTGGCAACCTGTACAAGGTTCGCATCACACACACCACCACCCGTACTACTCCCCAACCCGGCAAACCCGCCGAGATACCCAACATCGCCCTCCCATCAGCACGTTCCCACGGTCATTCTTGGGACAAATGGCATCGCATTTTCGGGCATTTGCAGAACAAATCAGTTCAGATGCTCAAGGAGAAAGATATGGTCACTGGGATGGTCATTAACGACCCCAATCCACCCTCTCCTCATTGCGAGACGTGTGTCCAAGCCAAACCACACGTAATGCCATTCCCGCCACAATCAGACACCGTGTACAAAGAAATTGGCGACATGACGTTCACCGACGTCTGGGGACCCTCTCGCGTAACCGGCATTGACGGATCACGCTACTATGTCTCGTTCACCGATGGTGCAACCCGCAGAAGTGTTGTTTACTTCATGAAGCGGAAATCCGAGGTTGAACAGAAAATTCGGCAGTACACCGAATACATCCTAACCCAAACCGGGAAACGGATCAAGTGTTATCGATGCGACAACGGCACGGAATACATCAACGCCAAAGTCAAAGAATACCTTGCGGATCACGGAATTCGGCTCGAACTCACGGCCGCTTATTCCCCTGCTCAAAATGGTGTTGCGGAACGTTTAAACCGCACACTGATTGAACATGCTCGTGCCATGCTGGCTGAGTATAATCTTCCACTCTTCCTTTGGCCGGAAGCCGTTGCTTATGCAACCTTCCTCAAAAACCATTCGCCGACTCGCGCACTTGATGCCCCGATCACGCCTGATGAAGCATTCTGGAAGCGTAAACCAGATGTGTCATCCCTCCAGGAATTCGGCTCGCCATGCTGGGTTCTCAGGCAAGACGGAAAACAAGGGAAACTCTTCCTTAAAACCCGTCCCTTCATCTTCACAGGCTTGACTGATGAGTCAAGAGCTTGGAGATATTATAATCCTGATTCACGCACAATTCAGACCAGCAGGAATATTACCTTTGCACCGGACACAGTCACAGAATCCTCCGAAATTTCTGAATCTCCGTCGTTGCAGCTCGAGGGGGAGAAGAACTCTGATTCCGATCTTTCAACTCCGGATCAATCAGAATCTACCCCTGATAAACAAAATTCCAACACCACTGCACAAGCACCAACAGTTCCTGTACGTCGGGAAGTGCTTCCACGCACTGCCAAAGTCCCCACCGACTTTCGCTTACTCAATAACCCGGACTCGCGATCCCCAAAGAAACCCGACGCCTGGAAGCACCGTGTCGCATCAGACTCGGACTTTCCCACCAATGTTGCGCTTATTGCCAACTCTGATCCCCTCGCCGATGATCCTCTCACTGTCAAAGATGCCCAATCTCGTACAGACTGGCCAAACTGGCAGAAGGCTATGGATGAGGAAATGGCCCAACTCCGCTCACTAGGCACATTCACACTTGAACCGTTGCCAGCGGACCGTTCTGCCATCGCTTGCAAATGGGTATTCCGGATCAAACGCGATGATCACGGCATTATCTCTCGCTACAAGGCACGTCTTGTGGCCAAGGGATTTTCTCAAATCCCCGGTATCGATTTTGATGAAACATTCGCTCCCGTAGTCCGCATCGAGACCATCCGACTTCTACTTGCTCTCGCGGCTCACTACAATCTCCAAATCCACGTTGTTGATGTTATTGGAGCCTATCTCAACGGCAAACTGGATGAGGAAATTTTTATGCAACAACCCGAGCTGTACCAGGATGGAACCACCCGAGTCTGCCGTCTCCACCGTACACTTTACGGATTAAACAATCCGGCAGAGTTTGGAACCTCCAGCTCAATTCCTCCTTTCTGAAACTCGGCTACACCCGACTTGCCTCTGATCAATGTGTCTACATTCGGCGCCACAATTCCGACATTGCTATCGTTGCTGTTCACGTTGACGACATGACAGTTCTCACGTCTTCCAACGCGCTTATGGCACAAGTTGAATCGGAACTCGATGCCGAATTTTCGATCAAGAAACTCGGAGAAATTCGGCAGCTCCTTGGAATGGAAATCACTCGCTCGAAAGATTCCATCCAACTCACACAAGTCCAGTACATCACCAAGATACTTGAGAAGTATCAACTGGACAAGTGTAATCCAGTCCGCACCCCCATCGACCCCAATGTGAAGCTCACCAAGCTTCCCGATGACAAATCTTACCCGGAGATCAAAAGTTCTTATCAGAACATGGTCGGCTCGCTACTCTACGCCGCAATCACCACTCGCCCGGATATTTCCTATGCAGTCCAGACACTGAGCCAGTTCAACACGAACCCAGGCCCAGAACACTTAACCGCTGTAAAGAGAGTATTCCGGTATCTTCGCGGCACTCCCGATCTCGGCATAAAATATAGCTCTGATCCACTCACGGCACTGGAACTATTCTCTGATGCCGACTGGGGCAACAACATCGACACCCGTCGTTCTGTCACCGGCTACACCTCCAAGTATGTAGGGGGAGTTATTACTTGGAACTCGAAAAAACAGCCCACTGTAGCCCTATCTAGCATGGAAGCTGAGTACATGGCTCTATGCAGCGCTACAAAGGAAGCTCTCTGGCTTCGCGCCATCTTCTCGGAACTTGGACTAGACACCTCCCTACCAACACACATCAATGTCGACAATCACGGAACCATCCTGTTCGCGCAGAACTCTGGTTACCACGCTCGATCCAAACACATCGACATTAGATATCATTTCATTCGGGAGAACATTGCCTCTAACAAGGTTTCAGTCTCTTACATCCCCACAGATGAAAATGTCGCAGATATTTTCACCAAAGGCCTCAACGGCAACAAGCACGAATATTTGACTTCCCTTCTCGGGATGATTCGCGCTTGAGGGGGAGTGTTGGGAAACACGGTCACATGACTATGGTCACGACCTTTCGAATCTTCTCGATCATTTCTATTCACTTAGCGTAGAATGTACTTTAATGTTCTAGTAGTTTTGTACAGTATATAAGGAGGGAGGAGTCCCCACAAATGTAATAGTCTTTTCATCTTCTGTACCATCTTCAACAGACTTAAGTGTCACGATCCAAGTTGTTGACCCCACCAAAAGAACTCAAATATTTCTCAAGACCTTCCTCGGAATGCAGTTTCGTCTTTCAAGCCTGGTTCTAAATCAGTGGGATTATACGGTGCATCTTAGGTGCGTGCGGCACTCGTGTCTGCGGCAACACAGCCACCCTGTGGCAGCAATTTTCGTGCCCAGTAAGAACTCAAATCTTTCCAAAAACCTTCCTTTGAGTTCAGTTGCATGGCTCAAGCATGAGGTTGAATCTTTGTGAGTCTACAGTCCTTCTGAGGTGCGTGCGGCACCAGGGCTGCGGCAGCACAGCCACTCTGCGGCAGTCTGCGGCAGTCTGCGGCAATTTTTTTTCTGGGACAATTAAGTACGCCAGATATCGTCTTTGGGAAAAATGGTTCCTCCAATTTTAGTAGATGCACAGAGTCGCCTACTATATGCCAGACACGTTAATTCCGGCTTTTAACTGAGTTAATTAAAAAATAGTCCTTGGTTGAAAAACACTCGTGAGCGGTATACCGGCTACATAATCGTTGTGACTGCGCCAATTTTGCAACATAGAACTGGAGTCAATTAACCAACATGTCTTTGAGCAGAAGTCCTTGCAAGTAGAGCACAGAGGCTGGCTAAATGCCAATATATTGCACGGGTGACCTAATCATTTAATTTGATTCACACTCGATGATGAGGTGGAGCATCTGTCCGTGGTGAAGAAGCTCACCAAGACGAAGGGGGGACAAAAACAAAGGGATATGTCCCCATCTGCGGTCACTTCTGAAGTGCTGTATGTAGTTTAAGTAGTGGGCGAGTATTCACTGTGGCAGTCAATTACAGTGGTACTTCGGGCACTTTGCTACGGCAGTCGAACTGTTTTCAGCGGCGGTCCTGTGGTTGTCTGCCGCAGTATAAACCTGACATAGAGGAAAATGGCATGGCTTTGGTTGTTCAAAGGCCCCACCGCAGCACTCTTGCGTGGCTCCTGCGGCACTCTCCTTCGTTGTTGCGGCAGTCTACGTGATACATAGGCCATATTTTCCTTCTCTAAATTTCGACTCCATCTGAAAATGTTGTGCTCAATGATACATATCTCCATCCTGAGAACTGTTACTTTTTCGATAATATTGTTCAACATACTGTTCAAGTTTTTGCATGTATTGCAAGATCCATTTTTGCAGGGTTGCCGGCCATCGTTCATGCACCTCTTTCCTGCTGCACCTTTCTATCCATACTGAGCCGAGATTCACTCAATAAAATCTAGGGGAGATTTGTATTGTTATAGGTGCGAGGCATGCCCTAGTATGTGCCAAACTGATCCATTCCGCCTTTCAACGAGATTAACCAAAAAATACTACTCAATTGGGAAACACTCGAGAGCGCGGCACGGATAATAAAACCAGAAATTATGCCCCAAATTTTGTGGCCTAAGCGTGAGATTACCTACTCACCTCATTGGGCCAAAAATGTGTGGCCGATGCGGAGGTGTGGGTATTCCTATTGCGGATGCACGCACAAGTACTCTGACATCAGTTCTTAATGACAGCAGCCCGCATTTTGACGGACCGGGTAACATTTCTGCTGGGTGAGTGATCAGGTTTCCCTCAGGTCGGAAGCGCGGCGTTCACATACTACTGTTGTACTACTGCCAGTGAGTGAATATTCAACATTATGGAGGCGACTTCGGTGGCGGCCGTGGTCCAGAGTATATTGATATCTTGAGTTTCCGAGGATGCCTACGATGTTATTTTATCCCAAAGAACATTGTTGCGGCACAGCAGTAAGATTGCCGTTGGATTGCCGCAGTGCATGCGGTGATAATTACGTGACACTGCGGCAGTGTGACACGCTGCGGCAGTATTGCCGCTGACTGCGGCAATCTAAATTTGTGCTGCGGCAGTCTGCGGCACACAGCGGCACTTTCACCGTGCCCAAATCCGATTATTGGTCCACCGAATTTTCGCCAAATTTTCACCAATTTGGACAGACCTGTCGCGCATTTTGCATCCTTTTCCTCTCTGGCATCCTCACTTTCACAATTCACGAATAAAACACAACAGATATATATTGACTATATATGTACATGTACATGTAGCTCAACAATATACTACTAATGGAGAACACAGCAGACGCGAGACATACAGTGCTACCTGGAAAAGAATGAGGGCCAAAGTTTGTATGTATGACAAACAGAGTATACCTACTGCAGAGTAGAGGCGCCAGCTACTGAATCCACCACAAAAAATGTAGAGGACTGTAACAACAGTCAGCAGGATTTTAATGAACAGCAAAGACAAATATCACTTACCAGCGAAGAAACAGTGTTCGGGACGAGACAAACCTCAATACTGTACCATTCTGCAAGGGGTTAGTTAACACGGGTGGGTGCAGGAGAGAGAATAGAGCACGCACATAAATGAAGGGCAGAACAGATGTGCATTGGAACAAGCCGGAAAGCGGGGCATTAGCGAGGAGACGTCGAAGAACGTGTTATTCCAACGTAACCACGGAGTCACCTGGTTCTTGTATATATAATACTGCGAGTTCAGTATAAGAAAAATGAAGGAGAGGATACCTGAGATGTGTAGAGTCACCTCCAAGTCGTGGCAACGGAAGTGTGACGACGATGGTGGAAAGTGAAGAAAGCTTGACTAGCAGAGGAGTTGAGAAGAGGAGATAGATCAATAGACGGACTCATACCGAGCTGGTGGATGAAAGGAGTGCGGATGCAGGTTATGCGGGACGAAAGCGTGAAGACGATGGTGGGAGAAGGGAAGAAGGCTCGACGTGGCGTGTTTGTCTCGGCCTTGTCAAACTTACCTAACACGTGACTTACTGCCGAACCCTGAACCCTCGCTTGGCCTTCACCATTACGGACTTGCTTGACTTCTATCAGTCTCCTCCCCTCTTGGCCCGTGTCAAATCTCGTCCCTACTTGTAGTAACTATGTACATATACATCCGGAACTGCATCTTCTATTGGTATTATCATGAAGTACGGACTTTGACATGTACGATCTTGTATATGTACAGTATGTGGACCTCTTTCGGCATTGAGAAAACTCTTAGACTGCTACTACTAATGGCACAATACCCTTCTCATCTTTGCTTGCACTGTGACTTGTAGATTCTGTTGGAAAAATATCATTGGCGGGTTCACTAAAATGTCTTGTGAGACTACCAGAAACAAACAGTCCAGCACTGTATGCGCAACACTACTGTAACTAAGTCGGAAACACCACTGGTTGAGATTTGGATGGTGTCAAAATTTGGAGAGGTAATTCAGAATCAATCAGAAACCGTGACGGATTGGTATCGCTTAGTATCATTTGTGTCGCTTAGGTTCACTTGGCACAATACTCACGGATCTGCCAAATTCTGACAGATTCTAAAAGGAGGATTTTCCTGATGTCCTCCACGGCACATTCAAGCTCGTCGTCGAAGTCCACTCGGTTGCGTTGAGGCTGCACCCCACCAGCTCGGCATCGTCCTCCGCGGCTCACAGCTCATCGTCCGCGCACCCAACTCCTCGAGCGTTCACTCGAGCGGTGCTGCGTCATCCTCCGCCGCTCATTCGAGCTCTTCCGCACACGTCAGCCCTTCCAGTGCCCATACTCCTTTCCCTCGCTTGACCAATCGCGCCCCGAAAGCGCTCGGTCTGTATCTTTGAACGGCGGCACCCCTCCGAGTCTGGGCCTCCAAAAAGACCCGCGTGCGAGACGTACGGCCTACCGTGCCGAACTGCTGCGCAGTGCCCACGTTTCTACAATCCATGGGCGTACGTCTACCGGCGCCATCACGGGCGTGGTTGGCCTCTCTAATAATTGGGCGGGGATTATGCCAGCGCCATCGTGTGCGCCGTCTCGGTGTAGCAGGAGGCGGAGCGAATACTATATCATACGACTCTCTTTGACAATTGTTGTTTACTTGGCCATCATTTCAAATACCCAGAAAGTACCCACAGGAGGCCTTGTAGTCGTGGTAGATGCCTGTTAGAGCTCTGAGTGGCATACGGAGGCCTTTACAGTGGTAAAAGAGCGGAAAGAGAGCAAAAGACGGGAGTTTCCTTTTGGGAACCGCGCCAAAAAAAATTCAATCATTCTCATTAGTTTCCGGATCAGCTGTAATTTGTCTTCACACTTCAGTAGTGCCTCCAGAATCGCTAGCATTTCTTGATCAAACACCCAGTAGTTATGCTGCGCGTTCGTAAATTTCTTGGAAATAAATCCCGCCGGTCGACACGTTCGCCAAGTGGGTCCTTGCCCATACATGGCACCCACACCCGATACTGAAGCATTGCAGATTACCCAGATAGGCTACTCGCGTTTCGGATTGATTGGTTGCAATATTGCTGTCTTACAGCAGATATCCTTAATATTTGCAAATAGCAGCCCTGTGTAGGCCGTGATATCTGGCAGGAACTGTGCCAAATATTGAACGAGTCCCAAGAATCGTTAAATGTTATGGTAATTTCGTGGTTCTCTCCATTCCCTGATTCGTTGCATCTTATCAGCATCCGCAGGGAGGCCCCGATCATCGTTAATACTCTATGCCCGAGGCAGTCCATTCGCTTTGAGTACAGATCGCATTTTTCCTTCTTCAGGTAAAAATAATTCTTTCTCCGCATATCGAAAACCTTCCCAAGGTGAAGTTCATGTTCTGCTATCAAATTTGAAAAGATGAATATATCATCTAGCTAAACGTGTACGAAGCGTCCAATAAACCCTTGAAACACCAGTGTCATGATTCGTTGGAATGTTGCCGGCGCATTGCAGTCTCCAATCTGCATTGTGTGGCTAAGAAATGTACCGTACACCGTTGCAAACGCGGTTTTCCATACAGTACATCTTCAGCAACAATTCGTATCTGTTCATAAGCGGCTGACATATCAATTTTAGATCTATACTGTGCCCACAGTCAAGACGTATCTGGTCTTGATCTGGGAACCGTGTCACGTCCTTCGAAGTGGCTTCGTTACGCTTCCGGCAGTCTATGGCAGTTCGCAGCAATCCTGTATTTTTTTCGGAATACACGGCATTGCAGCAGCCTGGTCAGTCTGCACTGCTTCCACCAGCCTGTCTGCACATATCGATTAATTTTATCAATCAGCGGATTATCCCACCAAATGCCTGTTCCTGACGAAGGCAATTTGTCGGGACCGGATGTGCTCCATTAAGGCCAATTTTGTCGGGATTGGAACAGGCCTCCAATTTTTTTCCGAAAATTGTCGGGACTAGCGGAACAGGCCTACACATTGCCCAAATTTGTCGGGACGCGCGGAACAGGCCTAAATTTTGCCCAAATTCGTCGGGAATCGCGCCGCGACGCTTTCGATGGGTCCGAAAACAGCTCAGGTGCCCCAGAAAACACAATTTTTCATTTAGAACTAACTTAGAAGCCCAGAGTAGTATCCTCCACAACGAAATCCTCCTCGGCTGCCTCTCCCGTCTTCTTGCGGCTTTTAGACTGCTTCATCGCCTTATCAGACAACGCAGTATTCTTGCTGAGGTCGCGGAAAAGGTCCAGATCCGCTGGGGCAAGTTCCAGTCCGGTGGCCGTCGTTATCGGTGGTGCGGATAAACGGCACAGGAACGTGAGCGGAGCTAGAATGCGAGACTGCTTTGTTTGAAGGCTTGCAGTAGCCTCCGTGACGGCGCGAAAGTGACGACCATTGAAGGGTTCGTACACCTGTGTTCCCAGATGTGAGATGCCGCTAAGATTGGTGTGATCATCGATGTTGTTGTGTTTGCCATTCTTGCCGCCGCCTTTTGAATACATAACTTGGACTGTAGATCGGAATCAATGGACCCGTCCTATTGAATGAATCCAGCTTAAAATCTAACCTTGCGCGATCATCAGACCGGTTTCCGTCCGGACGATGCCGAAGTCGCCGATTGCTAGCTTCTTGAAAGCGGAAATGCCAGGTTTTGCCCTGGCCAATGAAGAGATTCGGGTTGAATGGCGCGTCCTCGGACAGGTCGACCTGAACGCGAGGCGCCATTGCTTCTTGAATCTGTGCTTCTTGCGAGACTCGCGGAGAAAAAAGTGGCGTAATCGGCAGTGAGAAATAGCAAGGACATACAAACAAAAGGGGAAAAGTCGTTTTGAAAAGAGCAAAAATGAGGCCGCAACGGGAAGCAAACCGAAGCCAGCCCGAACCAAAGCCCACAATGTAACTCATGACCACTGAGTCACGGCAACCTTGTCGGGACATTGGAACAGGCCTACCTACCCAGACCAGATTCTGTCGGGACAGCTGGCACAGGCCTCGACGCCATTTGGAGCGATTTTGTCGCGATTTGACACAGGGGTAACGCGAAAATTTCCCCAAATTTGTTAACATGGATCTTGAATGTAGAATACTCCATGTGGGTATGAAGTGGGAGGACCGCGTAAAGGACACGCTGTCGCAGGTGAAGATAACGGCATAGTCGACTATCTCATAATGCATTACCTCATGATGCATAAATTTCATAAGGCATTGGATTTTATGGAACGACGTCGGGAGGCGGAGAAAAGCGCTGCATAATGCATAGGCCATAGACGCAGTTATGCACTTTCGGAGACACCCGTTTCGGCAATTTTACGTATGTGGCGCTGTCCCAGGGCCATTTTCTGAGCCGCACACGCCAGCAATGGATAGCCCTGACCATTGCAGTCATTTCTATCCCTTCGGATTGTGCTCAGAGGGATTATTGACGTCGCCAGCGACTAATCAGTGGTATACATTTTGAAACGCGTGATCCTATTGGGAGGGCTCGCAGTAAAAGTATGACATTCTATCTATTCACGAGTTAGACACAACACAGTGGGTATCCAGGTATACTGTAGCGATATCTGGTGGCTACCCAGTCTTTTGTATAGCGACACACCGAACCCATAGAGTGTACGACCATTTCTTTTAAGAGCATAGACAACATCCAAAGCGCGGACTGTCCTGCGTTTCCCATGCTCAGTGTAGGTCACTGCGTCGCGTATGACCTGATACGGGAAAGCCATTATAGCCACTGGCATACGTGCATGTTAAAACTCACATTTTCAAGCCATATTTTCAATACACCCCGGGTTTCTTAATAAATTAGGCCCGAGGTACGCTTGACGCCTCCCCGGCGGGCGAGATGACGGATAGCCGGTTTGGTGATCCCTAAGTTAGCTTATGGCATAACCTAAAGTGGCCTCAAATGAGTCAAATTCGCACTGACCCTGTATGTTGTCTCGCAAAAATTTTCGATGGCGCCTTGCGCCACCTTTTCCGAGACCCTCTTCGATTCCGGCGCCAACATCTTCGTCGGGCAGCACAACGAGGGCGATGCCGCTCCCAGCTATCCCGACTCACTTCCCGACCTCATAACCGACACGGACACTTCCTTGGCACCATCGGACACCAGTTCGGCACACCTGTCGCGCCCCACTCGACCTGTACCTCCCGGGGACATGCGACGTCAATTTCGTGCCTAATGTGGTGGACCGGTTGCTTGGTGCGAGTCCCGCTTCCAGCCTCATCCTCGTTGCTTATCTTTTCAAGGCGGCAACCGCACCGTCCGCAGTCTGTACCAGGGCACGCTGGGAGCAGCGGCTTTCGAACCGCTTTCTCCTCCCCACAATGATCTGGTTGCTGTTCTCGACTACGGCGAACATCGTGTGCGGATCCGCGAGGCTATCACTTTCCGGACACGCCGCATTCTCGATACGATATCTGCAGTGATACATTAGGGTTGTTCACAGTAGCCCTTTTTGGCTCCTTTTTTGCGCCCTTTTTCATTCCTTTTCTTCTCCATTTTTGAAAGAGAGAGCAAAGAGGAACAGCAAAAGGAAGCCAAAAAGGGCCCTTTTTCAAAAATGGGCTACATGGGTCCATTTTGCAAAAAGGGCCTTTTTTCCGTTCCTTTTATTTTCCCTTTTTCAGATTAGTTCCCCTCCTCAACTTGTTTAATGTTGGGTTGCATAGTTTTTATCCTCTTAAATACACTCTGAACAGGCCATGTCCCCATTCATACATCCAAATATTCTAAGTAGCTGATATATATGTTCAGTGAGGTTCCCTTTTTCCTCTCCTTTTCCAAATCCACGAGACCACCCGTTCACAGGCTTCAAGAAAGTGTGTCCCTTCTACATTGAACTCGATGAGCTCGCCAAAAGATGAAGAACTGGCAAAGAAAGAGCGAGGGAGAGAAGAAAACGGCAAGAAAACGGCGGTCGGAGCCCCTCGGCCGATAGTGCACGTGCCCTAATTTTTGACCCGAACATTACTTTCGGTTTAAAAACAATATGAACCATCATTGGAGGTCCCATTCCATCCCCAAACCCCAAACTCCAACATTTCAGGAGGTCCTGCCTAGGGATCGGCACCGTAACCGTATAGTACGGCATACGGCATACAGCTATACGGCAGACCCGTACCGTCCCGTATAGCCCTCTGGGATGCCTTGTATGGTTACGGTTACGGTACGGCTGATTTTGAACTCGTGATTGAGCATGCCGGGGCTGAAGTGCGGGTTCAAGAGAGCCTCAGGCAGGATTAAAATGTGTGAATCTACGATATTTGATCCTACCCACCAACTACCCACTATGATTCGGCGGAGTTATCGGCAGCCGTATACGGCTTTATACGGCATCTGAAGCCGTACCGTAACCGTCCCGTATAGCCCGAAAAATGATACGGTTTACGGCCCATACAAGTACGGGCCGTAACCGTATACGGTACGGTGCCGATCCCTAGTCCTGCCTCAATAGATGCCAAGTGGCCCACTCACTACCTAGTGTGGCCCACTAGCCAGTCGCAGATAATATAAGTACCTCAAAATTTCCATTTTGGGAACAGAAAAAAAAATTGTGATCGGTCTCATTAGATTCGAGAACAGCTGTAAAATTACAACTCTTTGCGGAACATAGGGCACGGCCTTTTTTTTTTTTTAATAAGCTTTCACGAGATCCCTCATTGCGAGCTCAATTCTCAACCGTTTTCCTTGAAAGTAGGCTCATTCAATTCGGACGGAAAATCCGGTAGTCGTGTCGTCGCCCGATTTTGTCTAACTACCACAGGATGATTTGGTGGGTCAGATTTGGGTGTTTTTGGGTGTCCCAGAGCAGAACAGGTCCCACAGTACTAATAGTGCTCAGATTGCCCTAGATTTTTGGGATGGTGTGCTTTACCATGTTCCAGAGGGCACCAAATCTCGGGATAGTGAAGGTGACACATACTTCAAATATACTGATCATAGAGGCATCCACTTGATATTCTGCACTGCAAAGCATGCAATAGATTGGAAGATTACATTCACTATCCCGATATAATATGCGCTCCGAAACATGCTGAAGTACATCATATCAAGAATCTAGGCCAAGATGAACACTATTAGTACTGTGGGACCTGTGCTGCTCCTGGACACCCAAAAACACCCAAATCTGACCCACCAGCTCGAGTATATTGCGGTATCGTAGCTGCTCACGAGATTGTGATGTGGTGTTGCTTTGTCCTCATTCAGAAGTGGAATGGGTATGGATTTCCTGGTGGAATCAAGTTCGTGGGCAAGGAATGAGTGCTCTGAGAGACCCACAGAAAATTTAACCCCCGGCGACTCAAGTTGTGCAATACAATCGCAGACTAGGAAGCGAAACGCAACGTAGAAGCGAAACACCGCTGCGTTCACCATCCCAGAGGCCACCGATGGACACAAATTTTTGCCGGCACAACCTCCTCACTAATAAACTCTCGTACGTCGAAGGAATTGAGTGAAACAATTATATTACGCTCGTATGGTGCAGCTTTGTTTGCGCGAATATTTGGTGGATTTCCGGTAGTATGTTTTGGTGTCCTTCGCAGCCAGAAAATTTGGACAAAGGACCAGGAGGCTGTTTTTAAAGGCCAGTAATAAAAATATAAAGGTGCCAAAATTTCCTAATGACAAAGAGTAAAGCATTTCGAACGGGTTTGTAATGTTTCGCTTCTACGTTATTAGGCTGAATTTGGGTTCCTAAAGAGAATCCCGGCATTCTCGATGAGGACGGTACCAAACCTCATAAAACTGTATATTTTCATGTAGCCAGGATGTCATAGAACCAGTTGAGTAAAACATCCAAGGTGATTTTCTTGGAATTGAGCCCACAATCGGTCACGCAGCCCGAGCGTTCCGCTTCCTAGTTTGCGATTGTATTTTCTACATTTTTGCTTTGTCATTATTCAGAAGTGGAATAGGTACGGATTTCTCGGTTAATTTCTGACCCAGGCATGATTTGGTGTAGACCGATGACTGTCTGTCTATGAATTCTGTCGATAGACAGACCGGTCGATCTGAGCTTGAAATGCCGATTACTATACAGAGCTATTAGATAAGCAAGACTCACCTACGTCCTAGCGATAGAATTGAGTCAAACCAACGACATGGGAGGGAGGGTACACTAAGTGACCAAATGATTGACCGGTGGGTTCTCGGTCATTTCTGACCTTGACCATGGTACTAGAGAGAGATACGGGAGGCGGGGACCCACTACGTTTGGGCGCAACGTTTCGTCGTAAGACTCACCAGGTGGCTGTATTCAAACTGAAAACTCCGAGCCGTTCAAATGTGACCTGTGATCTCGCTCATCTCAAGGATGACTAAGTATAGCAATCGATACAGCAGTTTTGAGAGGCACGAAGAGGTCCGTGGATGCTTGGATTGCGGTGAGGGTGACTTGTGCGGCAGCTATGGCATCTGAGATCGTTCGAGCAGAGCGGCGGGTGGGGCGGTTGAAGACTCTTAAAGTGAGAATGGGCATGGCGCGCGGTGAGAGAGGGAGAGGGAGAGGGAGAGGAGGGGCATCCCACGAGGCCCGCACGCATCGCGGGAAGCTGTCAACTGCTGTTAAATTGCGGTGCGACATAACGAGATGGGCTGTAGACGCTTGGATTGCGGTGATGGTGACGTGCGCAGCAGATAAGGCATCCGAGGCCGTTCTGGTGGGGCGGTTGAAGACTCTTGAGGGGAGCATGGGCATGGCGCAGCATGGCGCGCGGTGAGAGAGGGAGAGGGAGAGGAGGGGCAGGCATCCCACGAGGCCCGCACGCATCGCGGGAAGCTTTCAACTGCTGTTAAATTGCGGTGCAACAAGCGAGATGGGCGTTCGTTTCTTGTCACCTGCGAAAAGCTGTTGCACATTATCACACGGAGGGATTGAGATCACGGTTGGTGGCTGGCGCGAGTTCGGGGTCGGTTTGGGCGGCGGCAGCAAGATTTGAGATCGTGGCGGGGCGCGTGCAGGGCATGGAAGGTGGACTGGGCGCGGAGAGGATGAAGAAGTTATGGCGGGAGGATGCAAGCGCTGTGCGGCGCTTATCATCGGCCGATTCGGCCCGGCCCGGGCGCCTTTCTCTCTCCCCTCTTAAGTCTCCCCGAATTTCTTCAACTATCTTCCTTTGAAATACGTGCTCTAGTTGATTCAAATGTTCCATTCCATGCACTGGTCTGTACCTGCAAAATCTCGCCCCGAGTTGCCTGGGGTTGATTAAAATTTACAGCTCTTTGCGGAACATAGGGCGCGGCTGTTTTTTTTCCCATTTTGAGACATTTTTGATCTTTTCGACCATTTCCCTCGCCGCGGGCTCAATTCTGAATGTATCGCTGTGAAAACTATATGAGTGGAACTGCAATGGAATTCTGCATTTCCTCTCATGCCTCGTTTATTTTTATTCTACCTGTATAATATGTAGTATGAAATTGTTACTCTTTCAAGCAGATCTCCTCCCACAAGGGGAGATGTTGATACAATGCTCCAGGCCGTGATTACAGCAAACATAGGCGTATTTCAGAGGTCACCTCGTCGCCATATTTGTTATTTGTGCCCTCTGCTGCCCAGGTGATGCAATTGAATGTGAAAATATTAGTGTCTACTCAACTACAAGGTTTCTGCATGATATATGGACCGGTTACTCAGAGGTTTGTTCTGGGCCCCCTATGAGGTCCTTAGAGTGAACCCCACGACTCATATTCTGAGTAAATGGCCTTGCGCCAGTGCGCGACACGCGCCATATTGCCATCTGTAACAGTCACGTGGTGCAGTTATGTGTAACTGATGTCAAATTGAGGCGCGTCGCGTTCCATAGTGAGGGCATGCATTCAAAATCTGAGTCATGGGGTCCATTCTAAGGACATCATAGGGGGCCCAGAACAAACACCGGACAAAATTTTCATAGGTCCCGTCCGGACAAAAAATGTGGAATCCGGGTGATGGCTGGTGGGGCAAAGGGCGTAACCATAAAGTTTTCCGACGCCCAGAAAGGCGAGAACTGCGTCCGGAATCTCGTAATCTTCTGCACCGGTGTCGAGTCCCTGTTTAAAAAACAGACGCTTTCCCCCTTTATATCTGGATGACGGAAGCCGGAGTCCGATTCCCGTCGGTCTTCCGGGCCCGATCGAAAACGCGAGTCCCGCCCGTAAATGTCATCCGCGCACGAATAAGATATTCACAAGTCACACAATCCACAATCCACAATCCCGATACTGGACAATCCATTTGTGGGTGGATTGGTGGATCTGGGCATCGATTGATTGATTGATTGATTGATTGAATTTCAAAGTGGTTACTGTAAGTGGCCCGGTGAGGCTAAGACAGCTGTACTAGAGTGTGGGAGGGAAGTATTCGTATGGTGGCTAATTGTCCGATTATTTAAGTAAGAAGAAAGACTATAGAAATGGTAAAGTAGGTGCATCATTTTGTGGATTGTGGATCGGGACTTGCACAGATGTAGTTGAAAAAAGTTTCAACCCGGGCCCTACCTCAGGGCTTGGGTCGGGTCGTGGATATCTTGAGACCCAAGCCCGAACAACACTACCCACTACAACGTGAACTGCGCAAGCCTTAAATACGACTATCTACAGAGTGTTCTACAATGTTCCGTAACATTCGGCTGCGGGCGCAAGGCTATGTTCAGGCTATGTTGAAGCGGTTTCAACTCCAGGCGCGGTCACGTGGTGGGCGCTTAGCCGGCGCTAACCGGGTTGAACCGGGATTCGGGTTGATTGAGACGGTAAGGTCATAGCGTAGATAGATCCATCACAACCATTGTCTTTTCAATGCTTCGACCTCAAGCTCGTGAAAATATGGGTGACGGGTTCCATACGCCACAGTGATTGTACAAATTGGCCACCATCAGAATAATAAATTGAGAGAATGGAATACATATGCTACACGAAAAATGTCACCCATCTCATGGTGTCAGCGAAAAGCTTAGCCGCGCGGGTGGAGTTGACCCTACTCGCTGGGGGCGTCAGTCTCAGAGTCTTCATCGTCTTCCCCAATCTGAGATAATTTCCGCCACTCCCGAACCGTTGTCGCATCTACACCGACCCTCAGCTTCGCTTCAACAAGTTTCTTCAACTTTCTTGGTCGTCTCGTAGTCGTAAGAGGAACGTCGCAAAATGGAACACCTGTATCGGGGATGAAATATCAAACTTCCTGACGTTTCGTTCGATCAGGTAAGTTACTATCTGCGAATTCTTTCAGCACTAGAGCGGTATCGAGGACGGTGACTTGCCTTGCGTCGGGACGATTTCCAGGCCATAAGAATTGCGCCCAACTTGCCCAAGGTAACCAACGAGAAAAATGGGTAGTCCTCGATGCCGAGGGCAGAGTAGAAGGCCACCAGCGACACCAAATACATGCGTCCCTGGGTCAACGCCTTTCCTTCATCGTCGGAATATTTTTTGTACTCCACGACAGCATGCGGAAGGATGAGATGGGTTTTACAGCTCTTTGCGGAACATAGGGCGCGGCCCTTTTTTTTTTTTTTTTCTGAACTTTTCACGAGAATCCTTCCTGTGAACTCAAATCTTGACCGTTTTCCCTGAAAATAGGCTCATTCGAATTGGACGGAGAATACGCGGGTCCTCTCGGCGCCAGATTTTTGATATTGACCTCCAGAACTTTTAATGGGTCTGTTTTGGGCTTTTTTGAGTGTGCGAGAGCAGAATGTGTACCAGAGAACCAGTAGTGCTCCAATCGGGCTAGATTTTTTATATGATGTATTTTAGTGGATTCTGGAGGGCTGGAAATACCGGGATTTTTAGTGTGACATTTACTTCAAATATATGGTGACTTACAGCTGGCCCAATTTCCCATGACGAAGAATGTGAGCTGTGGATGTGAAGTACGGCTCAAATTGAAAATGCCGGTATCTGAGTCCCTCCAGAATACACTAGAGTACAACATATAAAAAATATAGAGCAGTTGGATCACAAATGTTCCTCTGGTGCTCATTCTGCGTTCAAAGGTCTAAAAACACCCAAACCAAACCCATTGAAATTTCTGGAGGTGAATATCAAAAATGCGGCGACGAGAGGACCCGTGTATTTTCCTTCCGATTCGAATGAGCTTATTTTCAGGGGAAACGGTCAAGATTTGAGTTCACAGGAAGGATTCTCCTGAAAAGTTCAAAAAAAAAAAAAAAAAGGGCCGCGCCCTATGTTCCGCAAAGAGCTGTAAAGTCATACTTCCGCTCTATGGGTGTAGCAGCCATCCACGATTCGGTGGTGCACGCGAAAAAAGGGCTCTGTAACTCGCGTTTGAACTTTTGCCTTTTCGTTCCTGCGGTAGAGGTGGGAAGAAGGGAAAGCGTCGAGGGCGCGGAAGTTGTGTGCGGATCGCGGATGAACTCGATATCTGAGATAAGGTGCGAGTAGCCCGGGATGGCGGGGAATAGGATCGCATCACATTTCCCGGTTCTGGGTTCCTTTGGGGACCGTTTGCCAAGCCATTCTTTATAGGCTTGTTCATTGTCGACGCATGTATTGAGAGCTATCTCGATTTCCGATGCATGTACCAACGCTGTGAGCGCTTGTTGTAGCACTGAGGAGTCGAGGGTGGAGGTTGCGTCCGCGATGTCGCCTTAAGCCCTGGAGCAGTACTTGACGTATTCGGAGGCCTGCGTCCGCTCTTCCTTCAAGAAGGACTCGTCGTTCATCCGATCTGCGGCTCGATTCCTGGTGAAGTGAATGTCTTTCTCGAGTCTGCATAGAACGTCAAACGTCTTTCACTTCACCAGCTTCATACATAAAACTCACAGAACATACGGCGAAGCACCTTCACCTTTGACGGCATAAAACCGGTAAAGAAGGGCATCCCAGTGTGTCCAAAATTTTAAAATCCATCCAGAATGTAATAACTTGGCTCGGCACCAAATAATATTGTGGCTGACTCGGACAAATAACAGGCCACCTCAAATTTGATCGTCCTTCATCGCGCTGGAGTGCCTCGTCCTTCTTCCTTGCTCAGCTGCTCTTCTGTGACCTTCAAAGTCTCTGATTGACTCTTTTGTGTATCTTGAGGTTCGACAACACGCTAAAAACCGCTGCTCTTCTCTGTCAGTAACATGGAACCACGGAGCTGCCCTGGACTCCCCAAGGGGTCAAAGGATCGCCCACGACCACTCCCTGAGGGCGTCCTCGGATTAGGAAAGACAATGAAGAGGACTCGGAAGGTTCATTTCAGCTTACCACGGCGTGCTTCATGGACCATAGCCTGATTGTGGCAAACAGATGAAATCCCTCGCAAAAAAAACAGAACCTTGCAGGACAGGAAAACGGAAAAAAAAAAAGGAGGCGGTACACCCACTTCTTCAACTAACCCCGCATCATCTCAGATACGACCGTCCTGAAGCGAGCAGTCTGCACCTGCCGACGGTATAAGAAGTCAACATGCCCCGGAAACCACGACATCTTAGACTGCAAGGTCGTATGCAAGATTCCCTGTTAAAAATGCGGCCAATTCCAGGGGTGCAGGGGGGTGGAAAATGGTAGGAAATGTACACAGAGATCATGATAATTTCAATACCTTGAATTCTTGAAGTACTACTGGTACTCTGCGCGTCCCGCTGTATATTTACAGCCATTGGCAGTACCGAGGGCGCGGTCCAAAAAAATTACCGGTTTGGGATGTTTTCAAAGAATTACCTGTAACTCGGTCAGTTCCTCATGGATTTGGATAAAATCATGCCAGATAATTTGGGCTAATTCGTACGGAATTAGTGATATAGAGAAACCGGTGAAAATATTTCATATTGGATGATATAGGATTTTGGGCAACTTTCGAGATAAATGCTGTCTAGCGAGGTCCAGACATGTTCAAATAACACGGTGTTTTGCAACAGACGGGCCTACATAGATTTACAAACATGTCATAGAGTCAGAACTTTGTATGATTCAGTCTGTGATGCTTGCAGTCTGGTCAGGATAACAGGCAACCCAGCGGGATCTGAAATATTGCGGAGATTCGATCAAACACGAGATGTTATGTACTTTTGACTCTATGACATGTTTTAGAATGTTAACGAGTCTTCCCTAGCCAAAATTCAGACCAGTAGGACATGAATTGGGCATGCCAGATCAGATTCATCCCCCAAAAGCCTCAAAAAAGCCAGATCAAACAATATGAGATATTTTTACAAGATCTTTTTTATCATTAATTCCGTATGAATTAGCCCGAATTATCTAGCATGGTTTCATCAAAATCCACAAAGAACTGACCGAGTTACAGGTAATTCTTTGAAAACATCCCAAACCGGTAATTTTTTCGACCGCACCCTCGGTACTGTCAATGGCTGTAATCTAGTCTTCTTGAACACTCCTGTGATGATCTGGCAAGTTTCATTGAATTCCCTTCTCTTTTCCCCTTTTTGAATTCTTTTTTGTGTTTGTCCCTGTCAGGACCAAGTGTACTGAAATAGAAACCCGGAGAATATTAATCCGAGTCTCCGAGATCAATTGCTTCGTCTCTATCTTGCCAGCGCATATGAAACTTGGCTCTCTCCTCCATGTCCCCACCTAGCAGATATCTCACGCCAGTCAGTTTGACCAGTTTGTTTCGAAATAAGGTAGGGGTGATTCTCACTGGTTCCAGGAGTGCAGGTCGTACATTCTACGCCCAACCAATCGGTACACCCCTATTCATACTTTCACATGTCCCATAGTCAGCAGGTCAGAGACGATACAAATTCAATATGCGGTTTGATCGCATTGATCCTCCACCAGCGGACTACCCCGGCATCAAAATCTCCTGATCGTGCCGCTCGGCGAGCGCCCAACAGCGCCTCCCGCCCCTTTGACACCTCAGTTCTTCTATAGCGTCTACCTTGTGACTCGTCGACCCGGTCATCGCCCCCGATCACTTCCGGCCATCGGATTTCAAACTCCACTAGGTGGCCGCCGGTGCCTCTTTGGCGGGCGGTCACAACCCTTTCCATTTCGGCGCGATCTTCAGGTCAAGGCTTTCTTGGTGCGCACGGTCAATGGCCGGCCCCCTCCCGGTAAGGCAATCCTCCCTTTTTCAAACCTCCCGCATCCGTATATGGCAATTTCACCGTGCTCACCAGAAATTAGTGGCGTCAGCCTAGTGCAGGACAAATGAACTCGCTACATTATACACAGCATCGTTACTTCTCTATGATTTTTGTAGCTAGGAATTATTAGCATATTCATGACGAACTGATTTTCTGAATTCAAGACGTAGCAGAATCAAGGAACATGCCGAGCAGAATCAAGGAACCTGCAACTCTATTAAAAAATGAGGTGTGTTGTCTTCATTATACAGAAAGGGAACCCTAGGTTTTGAATCTCACAAGAGCCGGCCCCCATGGGCCAGAAAATGATCTCGGAAATTACTTTGCTCAGAGTATACGACATGATTTGTCGTCCTTCAAGAACCTTGGCCCGTGCGCGTGAGATCTATGACTCCTTCGGCAGCCAACCGACGGTGCGCTTCAACTAATTGTCTTTCTCTAACTTCGGCTCGCACCATGTCACCCATCGCGACGGCTGTAAATTCCTTGTAACTTGGTGAGTGAGCTTATTGGATTCCAGGCCCCGATCAGTCGGAGTAGCGCGGGCGGACTTTCAAAAGCTTTTCGCTAACCGAAACATTGGTCGACCTGGGGCCCGATTTCTTCTGGGTTAAATTTCTTGTAACTTGGTGAGTGGACGTATTGAATGCAAGACCTCAATTTCTACACCGCAAAATAATTTTGGAATTCGTCCTTCAGTCGGAGTAGCGCAGGCGGAGTTTCAACCGATTTTCTCTCACCGAAACATTTTTCGACCTGGGGCCCGATGCCTTCTAGGTTAAATTTTTTGTAACTTGGTGAGGGAGCCTATTGGATTCCAGACCTCGATTCCGGCCAAATATAAAGCTAATATTCCGTCAATATCCGAAATATTGGCAGTGTGCTCAATAGATCCTCTATTTCTCTGATATATTCTCTTTGGAAAGTATCGAACCCCGAACCTGACCCGCGGTCCGGTTCGGTCCAAGCGCAGTCTCGGAATCGGTTATGAATTCGACACCGGCGACACTATTGTTACAGCTCTTTGCGGAACATAGGGCGCGGCCCTTTTTTTTTTTTTTTTTGAACTTTTCAGGAGAATCCTTCCTGTGAACTCAAATCTTGACCGTTTCCCCTGAAAATAGGCTCATTCGAATCGGAAGGAAAATACGCGGGTCCTCTCGTCGCCGCATTTTTGATATTCACCTCCAGAAATTTTAATGGGTTTGGTTTGGGTGTTTTTAGACCTTTGAACGCAGAATGAGCACCAGAGGACCATTTGTGATCCGACTGCTCTATATTTTTTATATGATGTACTCTAGTGTATTCTGGAGGGACTCAGATACCGGCATTTTCAATTTGAGCCGTACTTCACATCCACAGCTCACATTCTTCGTCATGGGAGATTAGGCCAGCTGTAAGTCACCATATATTTGAAGTAAATGTCACACTAAAAATCCCGGTATTTCCAGCCCTCCAAAATCCACTAAAATACATCATATAAAAAATCTAGCCCGATTGGAGCACTACTGGTTCTCTGGTACACATTCTGCTCTCGCACACTCAAAAAAGCCCAAAACAGACCCATTAAAAATTCTGGAAGTCAATATCAAAAATCTGGCGCCGAGAGGACCCGCGTATTTTCCATCCGATTCGAATGAGCCCATTTTCAGGGAAAACGGTCAAGATTTGAGTTCACAGGAAGGATTCTCGTGAAAAGTTCAGAAACAAACAAAAAAAAAGGGCCGCGCCCTATGTTCCGCAAAGAGCTGTAAATCAAGGCGGCCAGTTTTTGCGACTGTGATTGCCTCTCGTTCCGGTTGATCGACTTTTGCAAGCACATTTGCGCAGTGCAGCGGCTATTCCGCGAGGTCCTGAAGAACCTACCCGTAACGTTACTCAACGCCTCCGCGTCGGACACGTCGAATCGGGTTCCGAGCATGGCGAAGAAGAAGAGATCACCGATGATCTTACGCCACAGAAGATCATGAAGTCCAGGAACTCGTTAATAGTTTGCAGCACCTTGCAGTCAACAGGCAACCACACCTCACTCCTCCGAGTCGAACTGGCACTTCCTCGAGTTCAAATTCCTCGAGCTCCACTATATTTTTGTAACAAAAGTTTACCGCATTCCCCAACCTCACAATTGTTTACCGCCCGCTCGAGCCTTGCCTAACTGCTGGAAGCAGCCTCGTGACATTCCGTTTCTTTCTCATCTTTCAACCTTCGGTCTCACCTCTCTTTTTTATTTCTTCTTTAGCCTTTAGCCATCCAGAAACGGCACGATACACTAGGCCCCTCCAAGTACGTCGATCATTGATTGCGGATTACTGTAGTCGTAGACAAGGCACTCGGAAGATGTGTGAAAGTCAGATTCACATTCAGGAATACCGAAGAAGGTCATTGAAGCACGTTCTTCAAAATGAAGGGAAAATACAATAATGGCTGAAATTCACGGTCATTGAAGCACGCGCTTCAAAATGACTGGAAAAATTACTTAAATGCAAGGCCATCGAAGCAGGTGCTTCACATTGAATGCCTTGTTGAAAACAGAAAAATGGATCTGGGCGGAATCCAAAGGCAGGGAAATGTTTGCAATGACCCTAGCTGTGCAGATCTGCAGCGCGTGCCTCAGACAGTGTCTCCAGCGGAATTAAAAAGAGAAGGTCATTGAAGCACGTGCTTCAAAATGAAGGGAAAAATTACAATGGTGGCTTAAATGCAAGGCCATCGGCGCGGCTCGGAAAGTGTCTCCGGGACTGCTGTGGAATTTTTAAAAAAGAAGGTCCTTGAAGCACGCGTTGCGAAATGAATGGAAAATACAATAGTGGCTGATATTCACGGTCGGTGATGTAAGGTCTCCATCTTAAGACTCACATTCTCTCCGTCAATTTGTCTATACTTTCAGCCTTGTATGATTTGTTTCCTTGCGAGCAATACATAAGTTTGTTTAGCCATTTGGGGCATCCGAATGAAGACAATTCAGAGCAGCACAGATTGATTACCACAGAATGGCTACTGAACACTTTCAAGATCGACACATACGGACTGTATGACGTTGACGTGGCGTCGGTGCGCATCCTCTAACTCTGCAAAGATTCTTCCGGGACTTCTAATTTCCATGGAGACAGTGTTCTCCAGCTCAAATACATCCTCTAAACACAAATAAGGATATCCAGAAAGTTCGTCAGTCTTGCTTACTTTATGCCTAGTTCATGGTTGCTTTCCGGGTATTTTACTCGGGAAACAGCGCGAAGAGACACTGCACCGGCCCGGAAGTCACCAAATGGCGAAAATTCATGCTCGCACATGGTCCCTACTGTATTGCATCATATGTTGGTTCAACCGTTTGAACGCACCTTGGAGTTGAATGGGTTGAAGAGAGTGGTGCATCCGCCTGTCAGCATGGAGCTTATGCGCACCGGATTCATCTGAGCCAGTACAATGTACATTATCCTTCAATAGAACTACCAACTTTCTCCGAGCAGTTTAGGGCCTGATCGGGTCACCAGGCTGGGCCAACCCGCCCTGCCAAAAATCAGCCAGACGGTTTCTTGAGGCTGTGTTCCAGCTGGCTTCAATCAAGCGTGATTCGGCCTCTGTCACCGTGGTCTAGATCACGATGATCAAACCAGGCTCAGCATCGTGTCCCCCGCCTTCCCGCCTAATGCCGCCCTCCCGCTCACTGCCCGCCCAATTCCGACAGGCCCCACAGTGCGCGCAATACATTTTATAAAAATTAACTGTTTGAACAGTAACTGTGGTGATGATTCAAGGTTGCAGAGCTCAAGATGCGCTCAAGTTTGGATAGAATTCTGGAAATATTCTACCCTTCACTGTGAGGGACGACGAGGGCAGAGGCAATCTCCGTGTCTATGGGTCACCAGTGATCAAATACCAGTCCCTCTGGTGCACTTGTTTAGAAAAACTGTCTATCTTTCATACCTCTGGGACTGGTTTGAGTCTAGGTCCATAGTATGTGCTAAGAACCCATTTCAGCATCTAGCATTTACCCAGAAATGGAACCGAGCAAACTGCAGATACAATGAGGTTTGCAGATGTTAGGCAGATATATTCACATATCTTGACATAGTTAACTCAGTCCCAAAAGTAAATTTTTGACCCCGGCCCTCAATCACTTAGTAATTTTCTTTCCGAAAATGATACACATGATCTGTTACTGTACTATTAATATTATAATTTCGATCAAGTGCTCATCGGGTGTGTCCTGTGACCTCAAGTGTTCGAATTGCGTTTTTGGGCGATTTTTCGGGATTTCCCAGAAGCAAAATGGCCCATTTTACACCAAAACCTCGATCCAGAAGGCCTGGGACTCGTGACATTTTTTTAAAGTGCTCAGTTCAGCGGCCGTTGTGACCAGTGACTGAACACTTGGTCGTTCCATTTACTATCTACTGTACTAGGACAATGGATTTTTTGATGTGTGCAAAAATCACCTTACAGCTATTTGCGGAGCATATGGCGCGGATCAATTCTTTATCAAAAACACTGATTTTCACTAATCCCTCTCCAACTCACTCAATTCTTTCCCGAATTACTTCAAATCTAGACTAAACAATGAGAAATAACTTTTTGCAGTGCTTAGGGTATGTGTGATATTAATTTTACCCAACCGACGTGTCCAAATGGGGTAACGGACATTTTTCCGCTATTGCCCCTGTATCGTGAGCATTATCCTTCAGGTTCCGGAAATTGTGCCTTGGGACAACTTCAGTTGAAAATTGATGAACCTACCGTCGAAAGGGTACAGTAGTAGTATTCATGCTTACATTTCTTAAATCCCCCACCGCAATGATTTTTGCACTTGCATCTCCAAATTCCAATCCAAAGCAGAAAACAGCATAAGCACGAGTTTTTGCCGGGCACCGCAACGGCCCCCCACCCAAGTAAATCCGACTTAAATTCAGATTTTTATTTCTGCGCATTGTGGACTCGGCAGCGGAAACATCAAAGTGGGTATCCAACCAAGGAACCCTACTATACACTGGGTGAAATCTCGATATTTTTCATCGTATTCAACAAGATGTTAGCTTACCTGTGATCCGTCGCTCAGCCTTGTTGTTTTTGACCCTAGTTTCGGTTGAGAAAGCATGCTGCCTTGCCGTCGGACATTGAACAGTATATTCGTGAGTTCACAATAGACGCAAGCGCCCGATCTGATAATCGATAAGGCTGCAGCGAATTTTAAAGAGCGCATGGGTCGGGCGCCTCGAATTATAATTTGAATAGAGATACATTGATATATCCGGGTCGTGTATGACGTGGTTGGTCGAATGGGAGGGATTGGTACAGAATGTCAATAGTGTCTTCGATCCAAGGATCATAATGACCGTCGTACACTATGCCATCCCTGTGTAAAGAGCCAGACTGTAACATTATTTAGCACAGTTCACAGTGTTCAAAACGAGTGGTGGAATGTACTTACCTCAACATTTTTGCGATAGCAAAAATCCGAAAGCAGCGCAACTGTCATCTCAACCGAAGCACCGAGAGAGCCGAACCGGCTTCGAACATTCATGTGGACTGAGCCTTCAAGAGAGCTTGTACCCCTGTTGCAATGCCAAAGTGTAAGGCCGCATTCATCGATTCGTAGTCGATTATAGAGCGCGACCCCGGGAGGGTCTGAGACCCAACCTTTCCGCACATCCTCCAGCGTGAGTTTTGCCGCCTTGTGACAGTCCTCATCAAATAATTTGATTTTTTTCCTGGTGCACTCGATGTCTGCGTGCGTTTTGAACAATGTCTCGAGGACGGGAACCAAGACCTCTGATCGCTCACGCTTATAATTCCTCGGTCCATAGCTCTACAACCTATTCTCCGAATTTTCTGTTGCTGGGATATCATCCAAGAATCGCTTCTGGATTCCTCGTGCCGGAGGAAGATCCCGCTCAACGCCCTTTCCTTGCTAGTCAAAAGGCGGAAGATTATATCGCGGTTATGGAGGCTCATCGTCGATACGCTCGGGATGCATTAGCGCTCGCTCAAGAGCGTCAAGCTCGCGCTTATAATAAAGGTCGACGGCCCGTTGAGGAGTTCAAGCCAGGGGATCAAGTACTCGTCAATCCTCATACTTTGAAACTAGTTGATGTTCAAGGAACGGGACATAAGCTCGTTCAACGAACGATCGGACCCTTCGAAGTTATGGAGAAGGTCAATCCTCTGGTTTATCGACTCCGACTCCCCGACAACTATCCCATGCACCCGGTGATAAACCTCGCGCACCTTCGGAAATATCACCCTTCCGATCCGAAATTCGGGCCTGGTTCAACTCTTCCTTCTACCCGAGATCTGCTCAATGTCACTGAAGAATACGAAGTCGAAGCGATCTTAGGTCATCGCCTACGAAGAAAAGGGATGGAAACCGGCGAATGTACTTGGTGCGCTGGAGAGGGTACGACCCCTCGGAAGATTCTTGGGTGTCCGAATACGACTTGCGTAATGCGCCCGAGATTCGCCGTGATTACAAGGTCATGAAAGGGTTGACGAAGAATTGAGGTGGACGCGTTCTTCCATCTCGTGACCGCGAGGCTGTTTGTTCTTGTTTTCCTCCTTTCTCTCCACTCCTGACTTTCCGCCTCAGATGTCAAACCGGATATGGCAATTTGATGGCGGCAAATGTACGGCACGTTCAAACTCCGCCTCACCCACGAATCAATGGGAACGTCAGCCACGTCCATTCTTCTCTTCCTACCACATCACCCTTGCTCCCCACAGCCGTCTCACCCCGCCGTTTGTCCTCACTTCTCTGACACTGCGATGGAGCGTGTCGTTGCGAACAATTGTGTCCCGCTGTCGCGGAATTACGGCGCGCGCTTCTCTCTGTGCCACAATTCGCTGCGCAGGGCTCGGCCTGTCTCAAGCTCTCTCATCGCGCGCGGCCTCTCATTATAGCTCGGTGCGCAGGCGGAGCGCTCTTAGCCCAGTACGCGCTGCGCTCGTCGAGCGACAATCAGCGCGCTCAGCTGTCTTTCTGGCACGGCATCGCTCTCGCGCATCTCGCGCGGGACTCAAATTCTCTCACGCGCAACGCACGGCGCTACTCATTGGATCGCTTAGCGCCCGTGCTCATCCAGAGGCGCGCTTATGCTCTCGCGAGAGAGTGCACGCGTGTCAGCTCGGCGCGCCGGACTGGAGTTAGAGTTTGGGTTAGAGTTTTGGTCGTTAGGGTCAGATAGGTATCCTGTAGAAAACATAGTGAATGTATCGTGTCAACATTTACGCTCACTCTTACTTCTCGTTGACTTGTCGCATTTCTTACACTGAGCCGGCTTCAGCGGCAAGCTTGGCGGTAGCTTGATGCCATCAGTTTTGCCGTACATTTGCCGCCATCAAATTGCCTGATTCAGTTTGACATCTGAGGCGGAAAGTGAAAGAGTCTTTCTCTCCTTACTCTCCTTTGACTCTGGTGCAGTGCCCTGGCAGCGGTTATGCCCTAATTTGGGCATGACTTTATGCCCAAGTCCGGGAAGTTGCTCCCACGGCCCCATCTCTCTTCGCCTACCTTCTTTCTTCCTACCCGCTATCTCCTCTCCCCCGCTCATCTCTCTCAATGGCTCGGCTAGTCTCAATGGCTTCGAATCTCTCATGTTGCTGCTTATCTCAAAAATCGCCCAAATTTCTTCGACATGATCAGCCATCGACATTCACCCAAGATGTCCTTCCTCTTTGTGCGCTCCTGGATCTAAGGCTAAGGCCTCTGAACTTTGTACCCTCTTCTTCAAGGTGCTTCTAGACAGCACTGACCCCAGTCTTTATGTTGGTACATCTTCCTTCGTCCTTTAAAACTGTCCCTTGAATTTATCTCCTAGATATATCCTCTGAACTCTTGCGTGCTCTGTCGTCGGCATACCAGCTCTCAACGCGCAGACTTCTATTGCGTCCTCCTGCGCGCTTCCAACCACCTCACACCCAAAGATATACGTTGCCGGCCGCAACGTCGTCGTCATCGTCATACCCCTGCGCTGCCCACCGCCAACACTGCGCCTGCGCCCAGTCAGCAACAAACATACTCGCTTGCAGAGGCTATGGTGACCGCGTGCATACATATCACCCTTCTCCCTGTGTCGTATAACGAGCGGCAAGGATGTTGCTTGCGGACAGCGCAAGTGATTAATCTACGAACTTGAGGGCGCACGGCTCGATGGCGTCTACCCAAGCGAGAGAATGCGGCACGAGGCACACTGCCTGTCTGCTTGGTGGGTGGTGACGCGCGGTGCGGACCACCAGTCGCTGCGCGCGAGCAGGACGGATGCGAGCGCACACGAGCAGGTCGTCTGGATGTCCATCAACAAGATGGAGTCGCTCGCGCCTGCGGAGGTGGACGAGCGTCATTGAGATGGTGCTCGATGAGGGACTGGAGGGCACCGTTGCACATGCGGTTGCGGGCGTCGTTTGTGAGCTCGGGGTGCCGGCGTCGGGGGCAGAGAAGATCGCCGCCGGGTCGCAGCGATACGGGGGTATGCATCGACGGGTGGGAGTTCAGACGGGGCGGCTAAGGGGAAGGGGGTGAAAGAAGCAGGTGCAGAAGGTACCGGCGGTGAGTTGCACGGGATGTGGATGCAGCCATGCGTTGGGGTGGATGTGCCTGTGAGGCAGGGAAGCGAGGCGGCGGCGGAGGTGGAAAGGGAGATGTGCACTGCGCAGAGGAGAGTGAAGGGCATCATGCACGAGCAATGCGAGCCCTGTCCCGTCGATATCTCTCGGGACAGTACTGATTTCCGCTGGGCAAGCATTTCACAAGGAACACAGCGCACACCGTGTAAGTCACAGTGTGGATCCATCCCGATGAAACTACCTAATCTTTTGCTCAGCTTCGGTGCTTCCTTTATGGTGAACATAACACACACCCGACCTTGCCACCGGCTACATGTACGGTTCGTGGCCACACCTACATCTACTCGCAGTTAACCTGCTTCTGCAGTAGTCGCTGCCAAAGAATGTGCAGCCTCCATAGCGAGCCATCTTCCCATAAACCAACTGTGTAATATTTTCAATTCGTATGCTACCTTTTTTAAGACCACCACTGAGGATGATTTACACTCGACAATTAAGCTGCAACAAAATACTGCGTCAACCAGCGGGAACACGTTCAAGCCGAAGACACGAAGATATATTATCCTGTCCCGCAAGTCAAGTACACATGCAACGTCGCGGGTGTTATATTTCAACTGCCTCTGCCCACTCCTTCTCTGTGTCTGGTAAATAGTAGGTAAATCCAGTACATGTAAATGGCACTGGGCACGTACGAATACATTTTCTTTCCTTCATTCCGACTTGACTGTGTGATGACGGTGTCACACTTGTGATCCGTGGTGTTTTTTCTCTCTCCTTTTTATATTCACCCCACTCCAGACTCAACCCATGCCCCATGGTCGCGGAGGTCGGCCTAAAGGTACAAAAAACACGCCTGGCCATAAAGCTGGAGGCTCGCGAATTGGGTCCGGCCGAAAAAAAATCTCAGCCAAACGTAAGGCGGACTCACCAGACCCTCCGGAAATGGAGCCTCGACGCAAGAAACAGAAGACATGTCCGTGTTTATTTTCAAAATCTCCAATGTCTCAACTCACCTCTTGGGGATACAGCGGCTCTGAGGAATTATTCAGAAGACTCAATTGTGTATGCGAGCGAGCCGAGGCCATCGCGCAGTTCGCGCAGCGATTCGATCCCTAGTAGCAGAGATGTGTCTACATCTACATCTACTCCTGCCGTGAGAGATGGAGAAGGTCGCGTACATGGAAACGATCCGGGACCGTCAGGCTCCGGTGGTACAGATACAAGTGTTCCGCAAAGGGCTGTAAAGGGAGACCCTCGAGGTGAAAAACTTTTTGCACAGGGAGTTTGCCATATCTTTATCATGTTGACAATGATAAAGTTGCGCGAGCACCATGCGTTGAGTGCATCAAGTCTGCGCTGCTGTTCGTTTTGTAAAATCGATGAAATCATATTATGTGTAACCCACCTAGCATGAGGTCTCTCAGAGCTGTGATACCACAATATGTGATTCCAACCCAACATATCTGAACTATGGCGGATATTTGAGGACTATATTATGAGTGCTTATGTAATAAGTGATTGTCCATTTAAGAATTCGGGATGAGGATTTCTCGACCTCTGAACAAGTCAGTCACCTTTTTCCGTGGAACGGAAAATAGTGGCTGTGTTGAAGTCTTTTCTACCAGGTTCATTAGATTTTTTGTGATGAAATAGTTCTTCTTGATCCATTCCAATCGAATTGAGGGGTTGATGACTTTTTTTTCACAGTCAGCGTTCAGCGACAGATGTAAAGGGTGCACTCACACATTGCAATGATATATGCGTGTGTGTCTCTGAACTTGCTGTAGCATCTCTTTGCAATGGCCAGGCCCGGCGAGGTGATTGACGCAACATTCTCGTCCTTCAAGTCAGTGTCGGCCTTCATAGCCTCCCAGGATGACATGAAGAGCTCGAAAGCGGGAATTGTGGCCGCGAGGATGGGTGTATTTTCTGAAGACATGATTGTTTGAACCGTATGTGGTTGCTGAATATAGAGTCAATAATTTTGCTGAGGGAATAAAAAATGAACTGCGCACCTGTAAAATTAACTCCAGGATCTCGAGCCGGCTCCAATGCCGATTCCCCAGAGGATGGCCGAAAGTTTGTGCATCAGGGTTCATTGTGAAGAATCCGGCAACTGGCTGAATTTGCAAGAGTTGGTTAATAATTAATTAACTTGCCATCTTCGACCCACCTGTTGCAAGTATCGAAGGCGCCGGAGCATATAGAATACTGAATCCCAACGTGTCTTGACGTTCGGCAGAACCGTTACTTCAGAAAGTGAAACAATCTCCTTCTCACCAGTTTCGCCCTCAACAGTCCATAGTCGTTTCGTGTTCCCCTCGGCAGAAAGGTCGACCCGGGAATTTCCAGCGATTTGCTTCGTCGCGGTACTGTTCGCCGAGAATTGCCGTCCCTATTCAGCATCGCCTCCCTGCAGAATGAAGAGTCTTTGGGCCCATAGCTTAACAGCCAGAGCAGCAGGAGCAAAATTGAGGTGACAGTTTTGCTCAGAATTGCGCTGGCTACCGCCGTGCATTTAGACCCGAGAAAAAAACATCTCCATAACAAGTCACATTGAGGCTGCGGACCGGCTTGAATACGGTCCTATTGGGCACAGCCTCCCTGCAGAATGAAGAGCCTTTCCGCTTGTGGCTTAACAACCAGAGCAGCAGGAGAAAAACCAAAGAGACAGTTTTGCTCAGAATCGCGCTGGCCACCACCGTGCATTCAGACCCGAGAAAAAATATCTACATAACAAGTCACGTTCAGGCCGCGGACCGGCTTGAATAGGAGGGAGCCCTGATTATCCCTTGGTAGGTCGGATACGGAGTTCGGGTAAAATCTTCCGGACTTGTGAAATTCCGACAAGGCTTTTAGTACCGGAATCCCCAAAGAAGTGTTTTGGCATACTCAAAAACCGTGGGAAGAATGGAAGCGCCTTAAAGTTCGAGTATACGGCATGATTCGACCTATAAAGCAATAATCAGGGCTCCTGCTGGAATACGGCCCTATTTAGAACAGCCTCCCTGCAGAATGAAGAGCCTCCGGGCTTGTGGCTTAGCAACCAGAGCAGCAGGAGCAAAACCAAAGAGATAGTTTTGCTCGGAACCGCGCTGGCTACCACCGCGCATTTACGGATCAGGTATGGGGCTTCCTTGCCACCGACTGAAACGGTAGTCCTGGCGCCGTGGTGTATGCGAGGGAGACGGCAGCCATGTTCCGTACAATGGCAGATCGATGGCGGACGACGTTTACGACGTAGACGGTATTCATGTATAAATATTCAATAGTGTCAGCGGTGCAGAAACCCATTTTTCGTGAATAGGCTCAGATCATGATTTTTTTGGATCTTGGCCAAAATTTTGGCCGCACACATTTCTCGTAGGAAAAACTTCGGAGCATGTTTTTTTTTGAGCTCTTTGGGCAAATCTACATTGTAAAGGATATTTCTCTCAAACTCCAGGATCGCGAAGTATGTGAGGGGGTACCTGTCGCTGCACACCTTAGGCGGTCACCATACGCACACATCCATCATGGTCCTCGGTTGCCTTCACAAGACCTTTTAATACCGTCTTTCGCAGCAAAAAATCAATGCGCTTGACGCCATTTCTCCTTTCCATGATCTCCCGATCCCGCAACTGTGCCGGCATCACAGCGCTTCGGATCGCCTCCATGCGGCAGCGGTGGGTGAATGTCTCTGTCACTGCGTTCACTTCCCCCGCAGGAAGTGCATACCAGTCGGCGGCGGAGATGCGCTGGTGCATCGTGCGATGCAGCGAGACGAGAATATCCCCGAGCGAGATAGGCCTTGACGCCTGCGTGGCGAGCTCCGCTGGTAGCACAAGATCGACCGGCCAGAACGGCATGCGTGGATGGACGATGCGCAGCGCAGCGATGGGCGGGTGGAACGCAAGCTCGCCCATATCCTGGGGGCTGAGCAAGACCCGGTTGCCATTCACAAGGCATTGCGGCGCAAACTGGGGTGGCGCCAGGTCGAAATAAAACGTGGGCGACGGCGCGTAACCGTTCAGCCACGGGTGCAGCCGGGGCCCCCCTACGAAATCCCACGACGCAGGATGTCCATACTCCGGCGTGGAGTATAAGTGAATCTAGGCCATCCGTAGAGGATCGTGCTGCTCGCACTGGCCCCATTGGCCCAACCAATACATTCCAACACATACTCTTGATCATATTTAGAAGAGATTCTCGGGGCAGATTTCCCAATTTCGCTCTCGTTGTCGAGAAACATACAACTTTAATTCCGAATTACGGTGTGATGTTACATCGGCCGGTTGTGGATGAGGCCTATCTTACTATTTCGTTCAATTCGACAGTCACGCATCACGCTCACACACTCTTATTGCGGCAATAATTTTTTCACATGACAATTCTTTGGTCGCCAAAAAAGTCAGGGTCGATGTCGAATTGAACGAAATAGTACATACAGTATGTCTGGTGAGTACAGTTGAATATTAATGGCTCATAACGCATAAGGTCGGTGGACACCCAAGCCGTATGCAGTATGAGGAATATGGATTGCGAAATTCTTCCATCACGTTTCCTCCCATTTCCTGTGACCAAAACTTGACCAAAACTCGAATTTTTGACCCGCAGAAACAGAATGCTCTCCTCAGATTTGTTTGTCGGCCGCCCGTGCGATTCCATTCTTAAGCAAACATCAGCAACACAGCGGGGGGTCCGCCCTCAAAGTTGCGGTGCTGTTTTATTTGCAGCCGATGCTTTGCTGTTTGGTTTAGTACGGAGAACATTCAGCCCTCGTGCAAAGCAGCCAGGGGACTGAAAAAGAATCTGAGAAGACAGTTCGAACCTAAATTTTGCTGGCTATCACCCCAGCATGACTCGGTCAAAATCCGAGCCAAAATGCTTCCACACGGTTCAATTTACCGTTTCTGAGCGAAATCATGGCAAGCGGTGCCGAGCATTGTTTGGTTTAGCACGAAGAAGATTCACCCCCTCGTGAAAAACAGACCACAAGATGACTCGGTGGCTGCCCCCCCTCGCTTTCCACGGACGCCGCTGCTCTCGGGGCTAGCGCGCGTATCCGGAGTAACCATAGGGGAGGACGGCGCGTCTGGGACCGGGGAATCGGTAAGAACTTCGACCGAGCTGGCAATGCGGCCAGAGCCGACGCGTGCGGTAACCTGAATCTGTGGTGAGGGACGGTGAGCAGCTGATTTGGTCTTGGCACGTGTTTTGGTTTTAGGCGTGTTGGGCGGGTTAACGAGTGTGGCGTCCGGATGGAGGGAAGGTACCGGCGAGGACTTTTTGCCTTTATTGGGACGCGAGGAACGGCGAGGCTGAGTGTCTTCGTCGGGCACCGCCGCTGACGGCTCCTGGACAGCCCCGTCCTATTGAGGCCTTCAGTTGGGATTCTCATCTGGCTTGCCTCGGGTATTGCCATCCTGGCCTTTGGCCATCTGCCTTGGTCGCCCCCCTTTGTGAGTTCCATGAGCCAATAGTGCTCAGGTCCCAGGGGAGTGTTGAAGTACAGATTCGTTCCTTTCACACTGCGTAATCCCTCGTGCTCGAAGCCACGCTTCCGACATGCGTACGGTCGAGTCGCGGAGATGATGTTGAAACGCAGAAAATATTGCACAACTTGATTCGCCGGTGGTTAAATTTTGTGAGGATCTCCCTGAGCCCCCATTCCATGCCCAAAAACCTCATTCCAACTAGAAATGCGTACCCATTCCACTTCCGAATGAGGACAAAGCAGAATGCTTTTGTTTGTTGAGGTTGAACACGACCACATGACCGCATTAGCGGCAACACCATTGATTTGAACAGCGGCCAAATTATTCTGATGGCAAAATACCGAGCACTAGATAGTGATCTGGATGGCCGCAACACCATCAAACAGTCTGATTTTGTCGTGGACGGCAGGAATAAGGAAGCGGCTGATGGACTCATTTCGGCTTCCTCGGCTGGCTGCCAAACGAAAAACTCAGTACATAGTCTCTCCACTTAATTCCCACTCGTAACCTCGCACCAGGAAGGATTGCCGGAAGCGTTGGTATGCCAAGATGAGTTTTAAGGGCTTACTACTACTTGTTTGTCTTCGATACCAGAGTGCTCAACAGGTCTACTTTAAACATACCACTGAATTGTAAACCCAGCCGGTTTACGGACCGAACATAGCTTACATACACAGTCCTTTCTTGTCGTTTACCCTGTCGTAGCACTCGCTCGTCGCACCTCGAATCCTAGCGTGGTCTTGTTGACCTTGCGTGATTCTCGGGCCAGTGTTTCCTGCTCGGCCAGCAGGTTTCCATAGATGCAATGTAGTGTAAGCCAAAACCTAAAAATTTTCTAAGTCCACCACCCGAAACATCAATGGTAAGCTAGTGGTACCAATGGTATATCAGTGGTAAGGCAAACACCTAGAAATGCCAATAACTTTACAGGGGTTAGGGCCCCAAACACCTCTAAAGTTAGTAGGTTACCATGGTATTATCAGGTGGCAATTCCATCACCGGCTTCTGATTGCCGTGTCATCATTTTGCCGGGGTTTGTGCCGAGGTCTCGTGGGGCTTTCGCTCGCCGCGGGGCCCAGCGGCGCGCAAAAAAAGAATTAAGACTAAGTAGCAGGGATTGAACTCGCGATCACCGCGAAAACATAAAATATTAGATCGCAGGCATCTAACCAAGTAAGCAAGAGAGGTTTGCGAGAAAAACCAACTGATGGCGAGGTACTCCTCCTGCTACAGAAACAGAATCTTTTGCAGATTGGCCTGCTGTAGAGAGCGGCATCTGTCATGCCAAAGTTTGCTGATCGGCAAATTGCAAGTGCCAGCACATCAATACCGCCCCTGGAATGGAGAGCACAAAGCCTTCCCAGAAAGGACCTGGGGCACTGGAAGGAAATGTAAAGAGACAGTTCTAACCGAAATTGCGCTGGCTATCCAGCAAACAAGGTCCCGTGAAAATCCGGTTTGAAATGGCTCCAAACAGGGCAATTTACTGATTTGATGCGAAAATCGGCACCCCAAGCCGTCATTAAATTGCATTTGTTTGCCCTGGAATTTTACTGATTTGATGCGAAACTCGGCATACCAAGCCGTCATTAAATTGCAGCACAGCCCGAAACTAGGCACACCAAGCCACCATTAAATTACATTTGTTTGCACTGGAATGGAGAGCACAAAGCCTTCCCAGAAAGGACCTGGGGCACTAGAAGGAAAGGTAAAGAGACAGTTCTAACCGAAATTGCGCTGGCTATCCAGCATACCAGCCTCACAAGAGCTCCGTCATTCATTAAACAGACACAATCAAATTGGCGCAGCACCAGGGTTCTGGGCCCGACCTAATTTGACAGCAAATCCACGAGGCGTAAGCAAGCGCGGAACGTGCAATTTTGTGCCCTGGACGCAGTTTAACCCTGTGCATCAAACTGAATTGCTGGGGGATAGATAGCCCGCTAAATTCCAAGCAGAACTGTCGTCTCAGATTCCCAATCCGTTGGTGGAGTCTGCATGACAACCGAACACGGTGTGATTGACATCCATTGGTGTGTGACTAATCATCCATAGTGTAAGGGACTAACCACCCAACTTAATCAACTCAGTTGGTTAGAGCGTTAGATAGATTCGAGTCCGAGACAACTGGGGCAGAGAACAAGCCAAGAGACGCAGTAATAAATTGCCAGCGAAGCACGATCGTAAGGTGAGACCGGAGAAACGTAGAAATATGATAAAGTCCAGGGGCGGAGCCATGTAGCTTGTCGGTGAGATGTGAAATGGCTTGGTGAGGACAGCGGCGATGGTGGTGGTAAGAGGTAATGCGACCGCGGGCTCCGAGCAGCGGATCTGACAGATTACGTGCGACGGATTACGTGAGTAGCGCCGAGCGCTGGGTAAAGAATGATCGTGTAATTTACGAACCAAAAATGACAGGGATTAGGCCTCTTCGAGGCAGGAGGCTGAACCTTTCTTATATTTTGCTTGGTATTTCACAGACGTATTCATTGAATATGGGGAAGTTATTGTAATAATGTCTTCCACCAAAAAAAAAGAGTTTCAGAGGCTAGGGCTGTTCACCATGACTGTGGCCATGGGCCATGGCTCCACATCATATAGCGGGTGCTGTGCCTGTTCCGTGGGGCACTTTCTTTGGTAGTCAACTGCATGGCCACAGCAGGGGCCTTTGCCTCAACAGCCCGTGGAAACACAGCTGTGATGGGCATGCAACAGCTATTTCTGTTGCCATTAGAATGGGATACTTCCAAACACTGAATGCTTGAAACACCCTTGTGGGCTTACAGTGTCAAACCCCCTAGCGAAACGCCACGTGAGAGCGAAACACTGGCCCGTTTGGTCACTTGGACATTGCCGACGACCGCAGGTTTTTGTGAGCTGAATGCACTCCATATAAAACTCTTATCCACCGAAGGAATTTTGTCAAAAGCTTCTGTGGCACCCATGCAGTTCAATCTTTTTGTGGTGTTTATTTGCTCTATTTTTCTGGTATAATGTGTGTGCAAGTACGGCTGCTCCTGTTGCTCCCATAAGTTTGGGCTTGGTCAGGGAGGGGGGTTTTCATGGGTCAGCATTCATAATATCAAAAATCCAGCCAGCAAAATTTAACCGCTGAGCTACAATCAGTTGTGTTGTAGTGTTTCGCTCTCACGTGAAATAGGGAAAATAGAGCCATACAAAAGATTGCCCTTGTTCTCTGCCAAACTGCCACGGAATTGAATGATCCTTTGTGCTATCAGGTAGCCCAGAGGCAGTACTCTAAGTCTAGAAAGAGCTTCTGGCCGAATTCTAATCATAGCTCCCCGGAAAGCGCCGCCTTCTCTCAGCGTTTCGCTAGGGGGTTAGCCACTGTATTTGGCACCTTCTCGCAGTATTATAGTGTTTTTGCTTGAACAAAATCCAAAATTTCAGTCAGAGTGCAATGATTTCGGCAATGGGCATGAATGATGGAAGTTCCATCCTTCTCCCCTTCGATAATTCGTTGCATATCAGGTATTTGGAGCCCTCTTCTAGTGTTTTTAAAAGACCAGGTGTCATTTGGCTTTTTGAATGATACATATTTTGTACTATTTCGACCAAGTGTTCATCAGTTTTCGACCGAGAAGGCTGATATATTTTCTTTTAATTTAAGGTAGTTTTTGCACAGATCACAAGAACTCGTCGTGATCTGTGACTGAACACTTGGTTGAAATAATACAGTATGGCCGCATATGTGAAAATTACTTTATGTAAGGGTTCGTGACAGACTTCTAACATCAATTTCTAAGAATCAAACTCATTGTCTCGTTTCATGGGAATCTGCAGTTGTGGCAAAACACCACCTTTTTTTGCGGCGGCCGCAAGACATTTTCGAAGTCAGAGACTTTGATGCTGGTCAAGCAGCAAGAGATTCTGAATTAGTTAAAATGGCTGTAATTAGCCATAACAATTTTTTTCTTGCTGTGCCATCCCATGTACCATTTACGGCTGTGCCATGGACTGTGCTGTCCTGTCCAAGGTTTTGAACTTCATACCACAGGCTGAGCTTCATATAGCTGTGAATGTAGAACCTGTTGATCCCACGGCTGTGGCCATAATGGCACAGCAAACAGCCTGACTGAAAATTATCCAGGATTTGAGGTATATGGAGTTCCCAGGGATGGAAAAACTACGGGTAGGCCTGAGGCATTTAGAATTCAACGACCTTACATCACAAACAGTCTGAGCATGCAAGTACTGCCAGGCCTATTCAAGAATTGAGGACCACATGTGCCATACAGCTGCAAAGACGGAGAAGAGGATCTCCGAGCCTGGCCACTTGGGAGGTAGTGTCTGGATAGATCAATAAAAGTGAATGCATTCTTAGAAATATTTTGGAACAAAAGCAAAAGGCACATGTGATTGTGCTCGGGCACCAGATATTATTCCGGCCCAAGGAAGCCAGAGTCATTGTCGCAGCAGAAATGACACATCAAGTAAACAGAATTTTGACTATACTATTTTAGCCCCCCATGTGTCCACGGCGGTGATCGCGTGCTATACGTTTCTATCCTCCCACTGGATTGCTCTCGGCAGTGGGACTCGAGTTCATTGTGGTCTTCTCTACACTCTCGAATATTATCAGATTTTAAACACAAAGAGTGGCAAAGATATGAACCTCCCGAGCGAGTGACAGGAAGTGGAATCGATTTTGGCGTGCGTTTGGCAATGTCACAAACTGTGACAAAATTGCCCTTTTCATTTATTTTGTGCGCTGTAGGAGTTCGATTCAGGCGAAAATCGGTCAGTAGACAGCTAGTGCATGTATACCTGTCTCAGATTTTTTCCAGAGGCATAGAGCTCGAATTGCGCCTGAGATCAACGAAAATTCCACATCAGGGTGCGTGGACACATCAGGGGCTAAAATAGTAACAACTCGCACAATATACAGAGGGTCACGGGTGCGGTGTGACATCGTGACACCCGCGGTGTCACCCATGCCACACACTAACAGAAACACAGGAAAAAAGCAAGCCTTGGAGAGGAATAATGGTATCTACTCCTGAACTTGAATCACTATCTCAACAATTGCGTACTACTGAGAGTTTACAGGATGAGTAATAGAACATGACAAAAATCACTGTTTGTACATGTAGCAAAGATGGCATCAACTCAAAGCTCTCCACACGTAGCTAAACCTCCGGTTCAGCCAAAAAGTGCGTGCATTCTCAGGAATATTGAACAAAAGCAAAAGGCATATGTGATTGTGCTCGGGCACTGGATATAATTCTGGCTCAAGAAAGCCGGAGTCATTACCACAGCAGAAATGACACATAAAGTAAACATAATTTTGACTATAACAACTCGCACAATATACAGAAACACAGGAGAAAATCAAGTCGTGGAGCGGGAGAATGATGTCTACTCCTGAACTTGAATCACTATCTCAACAACTGTATACCACTGAGAGTTTGCATGATGAGTAATAGAACATGACAGAAATCACTGTTTGTACATGTAGCAAAGATGGCATCAAATCAAAGCCCTCCACACGTAAGTAGCTAAACCTCCGGTTCAGCCAATTACTTGTAAAATACATGTAAAATACATTCTTTACAGGAGGCCTCCCACTGAGTATCAGCAACCTAATCTCAAGATCGTGCTGCCACATCCACGAGCTTCACGTCGCGGAATCACTATACAATCCATGGTGGTATTCGGTTTGCCTGAGGCTGTATCATCTTCAATCGGAAGGAATGGAGTCGTTGGGGCAGGTGGGAAAAGTGATGAGGGGGATGTAATACTACCGGGATGGGGATTGACTGCTCAATTGGAGCCCTATTTATTACCAATGTTACAGTGCCCCTCATCAGGTCACCGCCACCTCTCTGTAGCGATGAATAATATGAATTGGGGCGCGAAAACATGATGAGAGAGTGTGCGCTGCAGCCATCAGACGCAAACTGATGGCTGGTGGCTCAGATGGTTTATATGCCTCAGGTTTTTTGTGAAGGAAGTATATTCTTAGCCGTGGACGGGTTGGGGCTTGGAAATGCGGAAGTTTGAATTTCATGTGCTTTGATGGATGATGACTACTGAGGGAATGGAGTGCTCGGTAGAGGAAGTGGAACAGCACCGGCAACCCCGAATCTGCGACGTGTCAGAGATCCCAATACGATTCAGATCTTCTGGTCGGGTCCTCGAAGGTCACATCGTTATCAACAATTCCTCCGATGGGACTCACCGGCACTGGTACAGCATTGCCAAATCCATTAACAGGTGGACCAACGGAGACCTTGGCTATGAGTGGCTCACCAAGGTCTTTGGCCCAGCGACCAAGGAGGAAGCCAAGGGCCTCCTGCGTGTCCTTCTCCTTGACGGCCACAGCTCGCACTACTCACATCACAAAAATTCCTTGATTTCGCCTGTGCAAATAATATAATCTTACTGGGATATCCGCCTCACTGCACGCATGCACTCCAGGGCCTCGACGTCGTATGCATTGCGAAGATGAAAGCATGCTGTCAGGCGGCGATCGTAGCGTTGGAGTCGAAGACAATGCACGATGTTTCAAAGGCCGAGTTCCTCTCCGTGTGGGCCCCAGCGTACCTGGAGGCGTGAGTGTATCAAAACACTTAGCCTGAGTGCGTTGTTTCACTCAGGCCGAGTGTATGGTGTCAATTAACCCCCCGAGTGTGAACATACACTCGGGCTGATTGACGTTTGGCAGAAATCGCACTCGGGCTGAGGTTGATTGTACATTCACTCGGATTGAGGGTTGTAAATCCATCATTTATTACTACAGAATTACATATCCAGACCCTCCTCCCCCTAATCTATACGGACCCCTCGTCTCGAGAAGGAGGTTCCTGAGTGCTATTGTTGTAAGCCAAATTACTTGGAGAAGGGAGAGCTTGACCAGCGTGAAGACACCCGCCCAACGTATTCCTTCGTGGAAACTGGTCAGACGAGTTTCGAGTTTGGGCCCGGTCAAAAGGTTCCGAGACGGACGCGCGGCATCACAGCTATTCAAGAAAATTCTGGCTGTGGAGTCTGTGGCTGCTCGAATGCGGAAACAACATGCCAAGTTATTACGGAGGGCTGCTATAGAATAGAAACCTTTATTTTATAGAAATACCTGTGATGACCTTGACCATATAATTCACAGTTGAGTCATCGTCGCGCGTAAAAGAAAATCATGGCATTGCCTGACCGGGCAGAATATGATATCTACCATATTTTTCAAATGGCTCGAGGTGAGAGACATCGGAGGTTTCTTAAAAATACCCATCAAATCATTTCCTGATCCTCCGCCGCCGGAACTGCTCGCGATTTGGAGACAGTGCCTGTCTCTTAGCAAACCAGCCCCATGATATTCGATCCGCTGCTAAGTACTGGGAGAGCGCCTGGCAGGCGTACGTGGGTGGCTCATTCCTGGGGCGAATAGATTTCAACAGAATACCATATAAACCGCCGTTGATTTCATGAATTTATGGTCTCGTAATGAAATATCCACACAAAAAGCCCGACTCTGCAGGTTCATGCGCTATTGCGAAATTGAGGTTTGACGATGAAGACGGGGAACCATAAGTAGGCAGCAGAAGGGTAGGTACGTTAACGCTGCGGAGTGCCCATAGCGCATTGTTTCCAATTCGTGGCGGAGATTCCGGGGAATTCGGTTCATGTCCTGCGTCCGCTCGCACACGGTGTGGAGGAATATAAGATACTTGTCGATAAAGGTTCCTGCGAGCGCCCCGATGGCTTTGACCGAGGGTGTTAGCGACAATGAATGTCATGAATTCACAAAGGGTAACTACCGGTGTCGGAATGCGCTGGGCCACCGGTGACTGTCAGGATGGCGCCGTACGGGATCTGCGTCCCGTCTGAAAACGTGAAACCGTCCTGGGCGACGACTTTGCGCGCCAATGCCACTGCGAAATCAACATAATGAATAACTGGATCGGTCGGGTGGTGGGAGATGTGCGTACCGGGCCCGATGGTCAGTCGCTGTGACTCACGGATGAAGCTATCGATCTTGTACATCTTTGACACCGAGGCCTTGCTCCAGCCCTCCTTTGCGACGACGCGCTCCACCTCCTCACGCATGGGAAGCATGTGCTCGGGGTACGCCGTGAGATCATAGAGAGCGCTGGTCAATGTCTATGCCCGTGTATATATCAGGGTGTTAAGTGCGGAGAAATGTGCGCACCATGGTCGTCGTGTGTATCGCTGCCTAATTCATCAGGAGGATGCGTGCTGTGATGGCTGAAGCGGTACGCTCCTCGCCTTCCGCTCGTTCGAGGAGCCACGAGATGAGATCATTCTGCATATTTCATTCATGAACTGCATGGGGAGGCGAGAAGGGGCGTACCGGGCGCTCGGGCCAATTTCCGCCATATTCTTGTTCGTTTTTCAGCCTTTCGTTGATGATAGGTCCGAGGAACTTGAGGGCGTGGCGGAGAAAATTCTTGCGAGTCGCGATGAAGGGACCAAGGATTCTGTGTCCGTTCAGGGACGAGAAAATGAATAAGGTCAACATAAGGCGGGCTGCGGGCCGACTCACGGTTTGAGGAAACCAGGCAGAACGCCAATGATTTGACCGCGCGTGAAAACATTCACAGTGTGCTTGAGAGCCATGTCCAGGAATTCCTGGTCCCTGCCTGGTCGCAGATGGGTAAATAAATTATCATCCGCTGGGAATTGAATATTCACATAGAGGAAGGCCGACGAAGAGGCGATTGCTAGTTCGGGTGACGATTTGCATAATGTTGGGGAGGACGTGGAGGAGTTTCCAGTGCTAGGCCATTCGCAAAATAATATTATGGTCGCCCATGGGCCTACGGTCGCCCATCGGCCTACCCGAGGTCCACAGGTGCAATAATATTTCAGGCTCTCAACCTATTGATGGGCCGAACGCAACTCAATTGGGGCTGAAATATTATCATAACCATTGGCCCAGTGCTAGGCCATTCGCAAAATAATATTATGGTCGCCCATGGGCCTTCCTGAGGTCGGCGGGTGCAATAATATTTTAGGCTCTCAACCTATCGATGGGCCGAATCCAACCAGGTTGGGATCGGAATATTCTTCCATACATTGGCCCACTGCCAGCTAGCCCGCAAAATAATATTACTGCCACCCATCGGCCACTCTGAGGTCAGCAGGTGCAATAATATTCTGGCTCTCAAACTACCGATGGTCCGAATGCAACTCGGTTGGGGTTGAAATATTATCATAACCATCGGCCCAAGTTCAGAATAATGTGAACGAGCCTCGAACGAAACGAACGTTGAACTGTGACAAATGTCACACATTTGTGACGGTTCGATTCCTCCAACCCGTTTGGCGAAGTATGCGATGAATTGTTGGCTTGCCTCATCCAAAATATTACAGCTGATCTCGAAACTAATGAGATCGATCACATTTTTTTCGGCTGCTCCCAAAAAGGAGATTTTGCTCACCAGGTCAAAATGCAGCATATTTGGGCATCTTGATGACTCCAAAACATCCATATATAGGTCGGAAAGCAACGAATACACTAAGTGGACAAAAGAAATGACACATGGGTTTTCGGTCATTTCTAGGCCAAATCCCTCCGAATAAAATGCTGGCATTAACCTTCATCGATTTCATGACGATATACACAGTTTAAACCATATCACCCCTGGTTCGTTCTCCCGCAATAAAATATTTGGGTGTTTTCTGAAAAATCGAGTTTGTGGAGTTATCTTGTATGCAAAAGTCTGAAAGTAGGTGTAAAATGAACCTCATTCATGCTTTGGTTGGTCTGCATCCATGGGTTTTTGAGCTCACGGCGGGCCATCCAAGTTGTCCATTTTTAGCATTTTGAGGCCATTTTGCGTCAAAAATGCTGAAAATGGCCATTTTACGGCGGCTATAGCGCAATATCCCCAGCATATTTTTGCCTGATTTAAAGTGGGGGACACATACCAAGACCTCTGGCTACAATTTGGCTGATTCAGATCCTTCAAAAAAAAAAATTGAACTAAAAAGTTCAAAAATTGGCATTTCCGTGATTAGGCTATTTTGATGGCGCATCAGGGAAGTTTGATGTCACACATATGCTAGAAATGTCGGCGTCGACTGTTTCATTAATGTGACATCTTGGTTTGAGTCGAAATCTACTTTGGTTGTCCAGAAATGACCCAAAACCCATGTGACATTTCTTTTGTCCACTTGGTGTATGAATGAATGGTACCGAAAGAGCAAACCGGAGGGCCGAACCGATCCGAGATGCGATCAGGGAACGTGACGGCCGAGTCCAAGCTTTCGCCGTATCTCTCGGACTTTCCAGGCAGAGAATTTGACTGAAAAACTCACAAGCAAGTGATAAACCACATAACTAGTGCTGGGTTTTAATTGATGTATTTATTGATCGTATTATACAAGGGCGTATAATACGCGTATAATACATTTCATACCCCGAGGCTCCGGGAAGCCATGTATTTAATAGGTATACAATGCCCAAAGTCTTCTACAGGAAGTGGGAATGGTACACAGAGCTTATGAGCATGGTAGAGCAATTTTCCGACCACTTCCCCGATGTGGAGAGCACTAAATTCGTCGAGGTCGGAATGACTCGGAACTGAGGCTGGCGGCTAACAACGATCATCTGCGGGCCACATGGGCCGTGATTCCGAGTTTTTTTCCCTCCCATCACACAGTCCCGCCGACGCGAGAGCCATGGTGCTCACTTCAGAGCAGTATGAAATATTCAAGACAGCCTCGGCGCGTTTCTTGGTGGAAGCCGAGTTTGGTTTCCCCCAAACAGAGGCAGCTATGAGCACTGTCTTCGGGCTTGATCGAAGCTCGACGGAGGCCCAAATTTGGAAGACTTATTGGGCGGATTTGGGCTCAGAAGAAGAGAAGAGGAAGGACGGCAAGGAGTTCAATTTGGTACAGAATTTATGGCGGGATTCTCCTGTTACGAGTCTAATAATTGAATGCAGCCGCTTCTGCCTTCCATCGACGGCTCTCTTCCTGATGTCGAAATGGGCAGCCAGGATAGCAGTGTATCTGGGAGTCAGCCCATGCTCTCCAATGCTACGCTCACTTCTGATAAAGCGGACCGGGACCGTGAGCGTGCAGAGCGCAAGCAAAATGGTAACAAGCACGGCAAAGAAAAGAAGGGACTCGGGCGCACCTTTGACGATATAATGGCTTCGGTTTTTATCGAACGTCAAGCAGTAAACAGCAATGGTGTCATGAAGCCAATATACTATTGCCTCGGGTGCGACAATGCTGTCCGCAATAACACTCGTGCCCGTAATTCTACACATTTACTCGGCTGCAAGGTATTTATTGCAATACTTCTTCCAATTGCTCGTCCCTAGCTCATCCCACGATAAGCTCTTCAGAGAGACTTTACAGCCACCTGGGAGGCCTTCAAGAGCGGTACAGGTCCTTCTTCGGAGGCCGTTGTAGCTGGTACCGCCCCGGCACCGGCTCTTCGCACGAAAAAAAGAAAGCTCGAAGATCCCGCCGAGGGACGTCCGCCTATCCCCGGCATTACTACTGATCTCCCGCGCGCACTGTGGGGAGGAACTACACTCGGGCTGAGTGTATCAAATCACTCAACCCGATTGTATCCAATCACTCAGGCCGAGTGTATGGGTCAATCAGCCTGAGTGTAACTATACACTCAGGCCGATTGACTTTTGGCAGAAATCACACTCGGGTTGAGTGTCTGGTACACTCGACCTGAGCGCATCCAGTCAATCAGCTCGATTGTACCTTTCAATCAGGTCGATTGTATTTTCACTCAAGTTGAGGGTTTAAAATAAATATATTATTGGTACAAAATACACGACTTGGTATCTGGCCAAGACCGCCACCGCACACTGTGATCAAGTTCCCCGAATTGAGGTAGGAATCACGAAGAAGATACCAATCACTCACCGCACACATTAAATATTAGATTCTGTAGACATGACAAAGTGGGTCGAGTAGAACATAGATGTACCGTGCCTGAAAAAATGCAAGCTCGTCCGGGAAGAACCCGAAATTGTGTTCGAACAAAGAAAATCAAGATGAGACCATGCGGCTGACATCAAGAGACGTACTCGCAATATTTGACGGCTCTGAAAGAGGAGTTGAGTCTTGGCACGTATTATCAAAGTATTCGCGAAGTCGATCCGGATGAAGTCAGAGATATGTGAAGACTCGGTCAGCCTTTAGAAAATAATACAGAAGGGGTGGACAGCTTACCGCAATCGCTTCGAGATTGGCCACCAGGAATGGGATGCGCCGCGAGCCATTCCTTTACATTCCTAAAGGGTATGTCAGTATCGGCTCAGCAGGGTGATACGAGGAAGAGAACCAGAAGATAGGATCCTCTCGCCAACTCCCTGTCCTCGGTAGAATTCGAAAAGAGTCTACACGACTTTTCAGAAGCGGATCACGGCGCGTAAGTGGGTGAAAAGAAACGAAAGATGCTGAAAGAATAAGCAGTAGCAGCAACGCACCTCCTCCGTAAGCGTGTACGTACCCCCCGACGTCGCCCTCCGCTCGACGCCTTTCATCAGCCATTCCCGGCGCCCGAGTAGTCGTCGTCGTCGGCGCCGTACGCGAACACATTGGTACGCCCGCCGGGAGCGGCCTGTACTTAATCCCGGATAATTTCCACCCAACACGGTTGCGCGCACCTCGAGGTGTTTCAGCTATGGGAGAATGCGAGAACAGACTGACTACACGTACTTGTTTAATTCACTGCCCCCGCGCCTTGCTGGTGAACGCAGCAGTCTCCGAATTGCTGGAAGACGACCTCGAGGCAACGACGTTGTAGCTCAACTGCACGAGTTCTGTTAGATCCAACCAGACCCGACGCAAATGGACTGACCACTATGCACCGAGGCCATGGTTCGTCAGTTCGTCGACAGGTCCGTCTGCCTGTGCACGCTCTCCACCTCGCCCGGAGCTCCCGGATCTCTTCGCCTTGCGAAGGTCACCAATAAGTAGCGCAAGCCACCGCGCAGGCGAAGCATACATCGTCGCGACACACTCGCCGATGATCTCGATCGCCCGGAGAAGATTCATTCAGAGATGAACGCCAGAGGCGCATATGAGCATCCAAATGAAAGGTCTGGAGAGCGAGAAAACATACATGTTGACGTTGGAGGTTTCGCGAGGACACTGATGCAGCTCGACAGAAATCCCGCGTGTACTCTTGGTCGATCACGACGACGTTGAGCAGCCCGCACCCACGCCCGGTCTGCACAAGCGGGGGGTTCAGCGCGCGGATAGCATCGTGGAACACCTCGGCGAGCGTGGCCGCGCACGCAGTGAGCTGCTCGTCGACCGGCACGTGGAGCGTAGTCGAGCCAACGGCGCAGTTTGTGAGAACATCAATGAGAGTACGGTTCAGCAGGAAGTGCGTAATACGGACCTAATGATGTCGCGGGTCCTCCCGCGGAAGTCGCCCTCCGCACCTATCACGGCGTCCTCGCCCTCCGGTAGGATCACCGTCACGTACACCCACTTACGCTCGATTCCTCGGGCGTATACCCTACGGCTCGTAGTACACATGCCGAGGTGGACGCATACAGTCCGCGCAGTCGAGCCGGAGGATTTGGAAGGTGCGACATCAGTAAGATACTCCCCAAGACTCGGTGCACATACCTGATTAGAGTTCTTTCCGCGAGAGGGTGCTGCATTTGAGGGGAAAGATGCACCGTTGGAGTAACACGAGGTCCTTGTGCAACAGCAGTGTGGGAGTAGCGCAGCGAAGATTATGCGCAAGTCATCTCAGCCGAAAAGGTGGTACCCCTTCAACCCGAGCATCTAGAGAGGGTATATAGAGACATGAGTCCCGGAAACAAATGGTCAAGAGACCCCACCCGCTGTTTTCCTGACCCGCCGACCGGTGTCCCGTGTGTGAGTCAAATCTCGGCCAGCGGAAGGAAAAAGGGTTGTATGGGGTATATAGGATGACTTACAGTACATTGGGGTCCACTAGGAAGGATCCTTGGCCCGCAGAGAAGGACCACACGTCCTTGTTGGTGAACTGGCGGAGTATTCAATTTTCACGCGTTGATTCGTCGAACGGGACTCAAATTGGTCAAAAAAAGTCGTAGGAGCCTTTGAAAAGAGTCTAGTAATCGTTTGAAGACTGAAAGAGAGAGTATTTTGGCGGGAGGAAGGACCCAGAGCGCGAAGATGAGGGGAGAAGCCGAGAGCGAGCGACCACGTGACCCATTCCCACGGCGCGTCAAGTCGCGATGTGCGCACAAAGTCGACCGCGTGCTTGCAACCCGCCCTCAAGTGTACAACGGCATTGTAGATAGAGTTAAAAATGTCCATTGTACCAGAAATAATTGCTCAGACCCTTGAAGAATGCAAAAGAATCGTGCAGAAACACAAGAAAATTTCAATCCGACCCAAATCCGACCCGACCTCGGACCTCTTTTTTGACTTTGAGCGTGTTCCGTGTACGCCAGCCGCTGGCACACCAGCATAGTTTTGACAGCTCCTTTGCGCACTTCCAGTCATCGCTCAGGTGAGGAGAAACACACATGGCAACACGAATTTACCTTCACCTTTGCCACAGGTTGATCGATTGATTCTTCAATTTTTTCACTTGGGCGCGGGTTAGTAAACTCGTTAGATTCAAAAAGTTAATTTCTGGGATCTAAAGTGCTTCTGAGAAATTATCAAGAGCAATTGTCCTCTTCGACTTGGTTTAGGCCGTTAGGAGTTTTATAGCAGTTTAAGCTTTGGTTTATATCAAAAAAAAGCATCTCACTGACCGAGCTATATACTGCGCGCGGCTCGCTCGGGGAGCACTGGATTGATCAGTCATCCCTAAAAATAGGTAAAGATTAATGGCACGCGCCTTGGTGAGCGGGGAGGAAGAGTACAAACAAGTGGGGCTTACGAGAACGAGAATACATTTGCTAGTCCTTTCATCGCTTTGTACTGATATTCTGGGCTGCTTTCATCATAGTCAACTGGTTGAATATTGTAGCTTACGACGCGTAGAGCCCCATTATGCCGAGCCAGGACGATCGCCTCAGTCTGGACATCACATATCTGTTCGGTGCTGATCCGTTTCTCCACTTCTTGGAGAATGGCCAACTTTTACTGGACAATCTCGATCTGGACCGTCTCACACGTTGTTCCTGGAACCGTCGAAGTTATCCTGGCTGTTGAGGTTATCGAAGCCTTGGAGTGCAGAGACATTGTTCCTGTTGTTGAAAGAAACATACTCGTTTCCGCATGCTTGCAACAAAGATACGGGCATCGCGCAGCCTCAATGCTTGCTTGATCCGGTAGGACGAACGTTTCCCCATGACCTCCGAGGTCGAGGACAGAAGAGAGAGACAAACGGGGGATGAGGCAAACATGGTTCAAAGATATCCTATGTAAGTGAAGCCGACTTGGGCAAGATGAATGAAGGGAAGAAGGATGCTAAAGAACCTGGCCAGACGTGAAAACCGGAGTGAAAGGTGGAACAAAGTTCCCTTTCATCGCTTTGAGGTTGGCACAGTGTAGATCCTTAGCTAGCACAGGATCATCCCCGCTGTCGGGTTGGAGGACGCCGCCGAAGTAATTGCTCGCGTCACCCACGTAGATGGCTTTGTTTCTGTCTTCTGCGACCAACAGGACGGCGGTAAGCGCTGCCAAGTCAAATGCAATGAAATCTTTGAGGTTGGTGAGCTAGAATTCCCGTCTAATGGTCCACTTTCTCGGTATGCGCCATCGCGATCCTAAAAATCCTCGAACCCCTCCGCGGGTCAAAATCGATTTTAGTCGGAAACGCAGGGACGGTACTAATGGAAGCGGTAGTAGCTGAGGCGTTATTGGAAAAGAGACCAACATACATCGAGCCTTCTAGATTTCCGGCCGCATCTTCAGAGACAGACATCTCGTAGTCCCAGTCAGACTCGACAGAAGCGGGCAGTCTCAAATGAGCAACTGATGAGTCGAAATCATCTCTGAGTTGACGGAAAGGCAGTGGTGTGCCCTCGTCGTCCATATCGACCTCACAATTTGGTTGTGGTGGAGGGGAGACAGGTCTGATGGACTCGCGCGACACGCGCAGGTAATGGTCTCGCCGTGTACGCGCACTTAGCTTTCCACAGGTGGATTTACATATTTTGTAGTTTGCTGGTTCTTTTGTTCTTCTGCCCATTGAGATGACGAAAGAATCGGCAAGAAGGGGAGAGGCAAGCGGAGAGGACGATTCAAAAAAGGTCGAAACGGGACTCGAGAGTCGAGACTCAGAAGGGGCGTGGGAGGCGCGAGGTGAATTTGCGGGAGTACTGTATTGACGATGAGAACGTGTTCCGACTGGTGATCGTTGTGCGAGACTGTATGCGTCGGGTATGCGAGTGTGAGGCAAGCGAGCGGAAGAAATTTTTTTGATCCGCGGGGCATGGGCCTCGGAACCAAATAAACATGGTTATTTTGATGTTTGATGTGACAAATCAATGCCGGAGGCTCGCGGAGGGTCTCATATAAGATAATCAAAAATCACTCAGAACAAGTGTTTCTTACTCGAGTGTATTCCTCTCACTCGGCCTGAGTGTGTCGAAAAACACTCATGTCCGACACACTCGGGCCGAGTGTCAAAATAGTGATCGGAGTGATGTGTCAATCATCCTGAGTGTAATCACTTCCCACGGTGCCGCCTCAGGCAGAATCCTCTAAAAAGGGGGCTCAGCGTACTCTCGACGCGTCGTGGGGTGAAACCATCACCGCGGTTCGACAGTCGGCTATCGACTATCTTTTACTTAGACTCATCGTGTGTTGTGCTCTTGCATTCTCACTCCTGGACAACGGCTTCTTTATCGATTTCTGCAACACACTGTAACTATTTCCCTTTTTTCGGTGTGTACGTTCACTGACTTCTGTTACAGCTGCCCGAGTTACTCCGTTCCCGATCGCTCCAGTTTTATCAGCTATAACCTTGTCAAGGAAGCGGAGAGCGCACTAGTTCAGCTCAAGGCGTTACTAGAAGTTTTCATTCATCTTACCTTATCATTCGACGGGTGGTCTAGTCGTCGGAATGACGAGATATATACTGTTCATGTCACGACGCCCACCCGCATGTCATATATGGTTGCTGGTATCATTTTAACTGGTATATCAACGACAAGCGAGACGATCTTCGAACACCTCAAGCAGGTAAGTCCACCGACTGCCTCGCGACCAAACCTTTACTCACAAATTTCCTTCTCTATGTGGCGGTTCGATTTTCCATGGTTGTTTCGGACACTACGGGCAACGTGAAGAAGTGCCGGACCTTCATTTGTGAGGCGTGGCCATGGATTTTAAACTGTCCCGACCCGTGCCATCAACTCAACCTCCTCGCGAAAGAAATTATGCTCGGTTCGAAGAAACATCCAAAGATTGCAGGCTTCGCCGAGGTAAGTGTTCATGCCGTCCCGTGTTACGTTCTCGATACTAACATACACAGATCATGAAAATTATCTCCGCGATAACAACCTTCTTCTCGCACAGTAATTACGGCAAGAAGCATCTTCGCGACAAATTGAAAGAGCAGGAGGACCGACGTGGTCTTGTCTCTTTTGGCGCGACTCGCTTCTCGACGTTTGCAAATCAATCCAGCAGTGTCAGCCGCTGTCTGACGGCGATGGGGAACTGTTTTGCAGACGGCTTGATCAAGTTTGACACGAAAGCCGTGCGTTTAATTTTTTCATGCTGCTGCATTAATTCCGAACGGAGTTAATCAATTTACAGTTGAAACCCCTGCAGCAATATTTTGTTAACGACTCCCCCGCTCAACTAAGATTTCGTCTTCAATTATACAACATCAACATGCTTCTCACCCCGATCGCGCGGGGCCTGAAGACACTGGAGAGCAGCCAGGTGACATGTTCAGACGTTTTCAATGTCTTGATTGGAATCGCAATCGGATTCCAAGAGGTCTTCAGTAACCCAGGTGAATTTGATCTTCCCGATGTACTCTTTGTTGACGCAGCAATTCAGGCGATGATATCAACAAGTATCACCAAGAGACGGTCGATTGCTATAACCGTCGGTTTGCTATTTTCATGAATGATTGTACGCCTGGAATGTTTCTTCTATCCTACCTTCTGGACCCCAGTACGAAGATTTGGTCTCTGCGCGTTAATTCACATTGAACAATCCACAGTTTACTATCGGGACGGCGCGTTGAGGCTTATGCTTCCCGCGCCTCAAAATTTTAGCAAACAAACTGCTTCCCCTCTTGCTCTATACCTTATCACCTGTGCTCGTACAATGCTCCAAAACGAACAGAAACGCGAGCAAAGAGGTGACGCATCCGAAGGAGCTCTGCTGGTCCACCAGCTCACTTGTGCGTACATTTTTCATTGAGATTATTTGGGATGAAGATTGATTTTGCCCTAAGCCTACATGTATCGTGAGGCGCCATTCGATGTACCCTGTACCGACCCCTCAATGCGGCTTGGCTGGTGGAAGGCGCTTTCAAAGGACAGCAATTCGTATATTTTGGCGGTTCGTGGTCCAACCCAGTTTCGTTGCTGCCATTTAATATTTTCCAGCGGCTCGGGATAAAGCTCTTCAGCGTTGTTCCAAGCGAAATGCCCGACGAGCGTACGGCGTCGAAGCTCACTGCGCAGAGCACGGCCAAGCGGAACGGTCTAGGTCCCGAGAACCTCGTGCGCGTCGCCCAGTTGAACCAGTATTCGCGGTACGGGTTTGGTTCTGCTGAAGTCAAACACCACTGCGAGAAGGTTCGACTGGAGCTACCGACTCCCAATCGGAAGCCATCCGATCCCGTGGTTGCTGGTATCCCGACTCTGCAGGATCTCCTCAACGCCGACTCGGTCGACAATCAGCCGATCGACGAGGAGGCTCTTTTCAACAACCCGGATCCGTACGGAATGAAAGAACTGGAGGCGATGGAGGAGGGCGAGGACGACACCGACACGGCGCCTCCCCCTCTCGTCAATCGTCGCGCCAATCTTCCTACGCTCGAGGTCGAGGCATAAATCGATCTCAAAGCCCCAAAACTCAAGGAGCGTTTTGCCCCCGACCAGGGCAAATCTGGCCAGCCGACTTCACAGCCAGCACCGCAGCCACCGAAGCAGTCGAGATCCAAATGGACCGAGGAGGACGCCGAATGGGACCCGACGGATTGGGCCTGAGTAAAATACATTAAATGCAGCCTTAAATACACGTATAATACATTTAATACGTCAAAAATTTCGGGCCGGCGGCGCCGGTATTTATTGTATTATACAAGCCCTCCATTCTAGACCAGCAGCGTGCTGGACCCTCTCGTATTATACAACATATTAAACCATCCAGACCCAGCACTACACATAAACCACCTATACGATAGTCTAGTTTTACTTGCCACGTGATAGCCTTAGGTCGACCTTCCGCCGCACCGGCCGCTTTGCACTTGATACACACATTTACATCCTGCAAAGTGTCAGAAAAGTTAAATGGCTTTCCTGGGTATCGACCAGCATTTTCTTTAAATTTTATTTCAATGTGATTCCTTTGAAAACGCGAGATTCACGGCTCACGAAATTATGCACAGCCATAACGTCTTTCAACAAAAAGCTGGATCACGCCGCCAAATTCACAGCTTGTGGAATAGTTTGACGAGTATGCTCATTAAAAAGGATAAATATGCGGCCTATGGCCCAACAGGACCTGCCAGGCCCTCGTTGAGCTCCAGCACTGGCTTCCCGATTGGGACTTTCCTAATCCGGAAGGCTGACCTACGGCTTACTGTAAGCCTGGCAAGTAAAATCAGACCATATATCAGGTTATTTTTTTTGCCCTCTCCAAATTTTCAAAAAATAAAATAATCTTGATATTTGGTCTGACTAGTGAGACTAGGAATGAGGGAGAAAGTCAGCAGCGGATAAACGGATGTGGTGGCAAAGCTGGAATGACCAAGGTCCGTTACCATGGCTCATGAATTAGCACGTGACCTTAACCCGAGTACCACGCTTCCTTCGACTGGTCCTTCAGGCTTCATGAACTTCCCCATTGAAATGGAACGCGAGACATTCGAATGGGCCGTTTTTCTACATCCTGTAGACAGGCTCAATCCGATGCTCGTTGCCCGTCGCGTTCAAATATGGTGTGTTTGTTCCCTCCGAGGTTGATGCCACCACGTAGATTCAAACAATGCCCAGGCTCGAACGTCTCCTGTACCGCAGCATTCTACTGCGCAGTGCGGCGCAAACAGAGCTGCTTCTACGAACGCTCAGAGCAAGGTCACAGAGCTTCCGTCAAAACTGCATCCGGAATATTGCCATTGGTCCAATGCTCAGCATGAACTGCCAAGAACTCCAGAGTATTCTATGTATCTGCCAGGGGATCACGACACTCGCCGTTCTCGGATCGCCGACCATAGAGGGCCTGGAGAACAGAAAAAAGAAAAAGAAAAAGAATAGAGGCCTGGGGCTCCAGCGGCTCACCATCGACCCCCTCCATATGTATTATCGACTTGCCCAAACAACGGAAAATGCGTAGCAGCACCCTGTCCTGAAATTTCCCCGTCTCCTTTATTCATCGCTCACGCATCTCGACATTAGGAGTCGTTTGGTGCATGACGACTGGGAAGTGTGGGCCGGTCTTGATCGCTTGGCACTCACGCACTTGGCGTTTCACCTGTATTCTGCAGGCTCAGGCCATTCATATCTTCTCCCCCTGAAAATCCTGCAGGGAGCGCTGCGCTGCTGTAAATCCCTGCAGGTGCTAATCCTCCTGTATCCCACACGCCTCGCGAACCGCGACGTCATCGAAATCCGGGACTCGCGCTTCTGCATCGACTTCAGCTCCGACTCGGTCGCCAATTGGTATGGCGAATGCCGCGGAGGCGACCACTTCTGGCGCCGGGCCGATAGGTTCACCGCAAAGAAGAAAGGGGTGAGATTGAGCGTAGGTCTGTTGCTGATGTCTGGAAAGCTTCAACTGATCCACCCAGGTGATCAGAATCGGTGAATTGGATAATATGAACACTGGTTTGTGTGGCGGACCGCGAAGCTTGAGAATCAGTCTCATGATATGTATATGCATTTGCTCAATTTGCTCTCCGTTGTGGCTCAATATGATTTGTAGCGAGGAGAGGGTTGTATGGCGGTCAAAATGCACATTTAATCGGGCGCAACTTTTTTTTGGTGTGCCGCAACTTTTTTCCAAAAAATGACCTTTCCGCAAGTATTTTATGGTTCCGAGGTCCCTGGCGCAAGTTTTGAGATTTTGGTTTGCGAAAAAAAAAAAGTTGCGGCACAACGTGTTCTGGCGCAACTTTTTTTTTGGTAAAAAACTTTTTTTTGGGCATGGAGTGGGGAGTGTATTTATGAATGATCCCTGCAGATCAAATGTGAAAAGGGTCGTGGTTGACCAGCGGGAGCACCAACATCACCAACATCGGTCCGATCACGAATGATCCGGTGTCACCCGTGTGACACGACGCGTCGACGCGTCGACCGTGAGCCACAGCATGCGGAACGACATGAAAAAATTCAAGCTGTTGCGGGTAATATCTAGTACTGTAAATGCCATCATCTGCCCATCCCAACCTAAGGCCCGAGGTAGGGCTGCAGTTGGCCAATCGAGGGCTTGAGATCAATTTTTTAAAATGAAATCTATATAGGTCGGCACCAAGCAACTTCCAGATCAATTATGTACTACTCAACCTTCCAGAGCCTCTTCGGGCAGTGGATCGCACAAACAAGCGCATCTGAAAAGCCAATCCGCACATACAGAATACCATCAAAACCCGGTATTTCTCGTGTTCAAGAAACGAATATGCCGGGGACCTCAGGGGCTGAATCTGGCTGAATCTGAGACCCAGGATCTGAGATGGAAGCATGAATGCCATACCTTGCGTCTCCTTGAATTTTTTCATGTCGTCCCCCATGATAGCCCATGATCGACGCGTCGACGCGTCGTGTCACACGGGTGACACCGGATCATTCGTGATCGGACCGATGTTGGTGATGTTGGTGCTCCCGCTGGTCAACCACGACCCTTTTCACACATTTGATCTGCAGGGATCATTCATAAATACACTCCCCACTGAATGCCCCAAAAAAATTTTTTTTACCAAAAAAAAAGTTGCGCCAGAACACGTTGTGCCGCAACTTTTTTTTTTTTCGCAAACCAAAATCTCAAAACTTGCGCCAGGGACCTCGGAACCATAAAATACTTGCGGAAAGGTCATTTTTTGGAAAAAAGTTGCGGCACACCAAAAAAAAGTTGCGCCCGATTAAATGTGCATTTTGACCGCCATAGGGTTGGGAAAGGTGTAGCCGGCAACAAGGAGAATATCGGTGATGCTGGATCGAGTAATATCGTGAAGAAGTCATTGCTGAGAAGTGGCATCAGACGAAAAGTCCCCTGCCCATAAAAGAGGCTTTGGCAGGGGCGGGAAACTAAAGGTGCCCAGTCAGAGGTGGGAATTCAAAGCTCCATTTGATCACAACGCCAGGGCAAGAGCTGCTGGAATAATCGGATTCACGATACATCGGCCTTTTTTTTTCCGACGCGTTTGTGGAAGGCCTACAATGGGAACACGAGTTACAGTGGCAGCCAAACGTTTGGGATCATTTCTGGGTCGAATCGCCTCAAATAAAATTCTGGCATGAACTTTGGGCAATTTCATCAGCTTCCGTAAAGTTCAAACCATACCTCACCTGCCCGTTCTGGCAGGAGGAAAATAATTCCTCCTTGCTGTTCAGGCGGCCCCTCGGACGAAGAAGCTGATTATATCGACTACCCTTATCCATAGCTGGCGACTTCACAGCACTCCCAACGATCCTTTTCGGCTACGACCTCGAGCCTCACCTGCGGGGCCCGCGCAAGTGCATCGGCCAGGCCCACGGATACGCGGCGGTGCGGATGTCGGCGGCGACTCCTGGGCATCTGCCTCGTCCCCCACCTCAGTCGGGTCAGAACGTGTGAAATACGAGCTCGTTGACGCCTCGAATGCGTTCCCGTGCCCGTGCGCACACCCAATTCCAACTCCGGTGTATGCACCCACCCACACGTCCAACTCTGTCCCCGCCTTCTACCCGCTTGCACCCACTCCGCTCCCCCTCGATATTGCCCCCTCGTCGTCACCCGAATCCAACTCCTCGGACGACGATCACGGCTCAAATTTTGCGTGCCGCGCCCGCTATATGTACCGTGAAGAAACTCGAACGGGCGACTAGCCTGACCTAACCTAAATGAACCATGTTGCGGGTAGCTCGAGAGTTGTATGAAAAGAGTAGACTATGAAAACCTTGCCGCATGATGTGCCATGATGTCCACAAATCCAGAACTTTGAAGTTCAAAGCTGTGTATATTTGAAGAAGTGACACCAGCTTCTACTAAAAATAAAACCGAAGATGGGGGAGGCGGCAATCTCAGCTTTGCCCATCTCGCGCACTGCGTGAGTCTGAATGACTTGAAGGTTGGAGCATGCGGTCTGAAATCTGTCAAGTCCGCGCGCACGTGCGAAATGGCGTGATTGTTTGAGCACCAAACACGTTTGGTTGATCACTTCTCTTCCTTTCCCCCCATCTCCTTCCGCCTCTGCTGCTCATTGTGGTCGCCTCTGTCTCTTCGCACTCCGCAAAGACCTATATCTACTCTTCCATGCCTTAACCTGTACTCCAAGAGCTCGATCGGGGCTTATTGTGCGCCCTTCGACGACTCCGCTTGGACATTTTCTTCCCCTTTTCCAATGGCCTGCTGGGAAACTTCCGTCAACACTCGTCGTCAGAGAGAACATCATATGCTGCAAGTGCTCTTGTTGCTCCTTGGCTAGTCTTCGCAAAACTTCAAGCGGCTTGTCCTTCTCCACCAGTCATCCGAATCAGGTGCGGAAGAAGAGGAGGGGTTGTGAGGAACAGGAGGTCTGCGACCTTCGTCATGGACTGGGGATATATAATGGTTAAGGACGTGAGCGTGGGGACGGCGTGGAGGCAGTCGGCCGCCCACTGCGTGAAATCGGGGGAGTTGGTCTCGAGGTGGACGCCCAGGTGCTGTAGGACGCAGTTGGAACGGCGGAGGAAGGCGAGGAGGGTGGGAGCTAGGTGGAGATCATAAATATTTAGCTCCAACCGCTGCAGGTTGGGCAGCGTAAAGGCGTCGAGGTACCACCCGTGGAGGACCAGAGATCGTAACTGCGGTAAACTGATGCTCCCCTCGCCGAAGTTGGCGGGAACATGTGGTTGATGTACAATCGCCACTACATGTGCAAGGCTTGGACACTCATGCAACACGGTTGAAAACATTTCGAATGGAATGTGCCGGAGTTCGATGCGCGTCAGCGTACGGTAGAAGTCTGTGGGCAAGCCTGGATCACGCCAGGTCCTGAGGTTCGACAAGTAAGGGGCGATGTCGGAGAAGATGAAGGGAGTGTACATGTAGCTATATCCTGTACCATCGGAGCCGTTCGGGCAGATGGCTAAAGAGCGGAGCCGGGGAAACGCGGTGCGGTTATACATACCTCCGCTCAAGTGGATGGCGTTAAAGGCGCCGTGAAGGTCGTTGAAAGGAATATGGAGCTCGAGCCGATGGAGCTGCGGGGCAATCTAGGGAATCCACGCGAGTATTGGGGTAGTTTCTGTTGTCCCTGAACGGATTGTGAGAGAGAGCGGCTGGCCCTTGGTCCGCGCAAACCACTGCCGAAGTCGGGGGAGCGCCGAATCGCTGGAGCGTCCGTCAAGGCATAAATTGACGGAACGCCATAGCATACAGGAAGCTATGGCAATTTCCCGCCATTGGCGACAGGTCTGCGTCAGAGAGAGGGGCGCTGTATGAGGAGCAGGCCGCACACGTCCATGGGCGGGGAGGCACTCGACGAAAATCCGGGAGGTAATTTCTGAGGGAAGGGTGAGAACTGGGTATACAACCTCGGCGAGCTCCATTTCCAATTTGTGCCGTTTTTCTTCGAGCGCGGCGAGGGAGGTTTGGTATTCCAGGATCGTCGATCTGACCCCTTCCAGCCTAGATGAGGTCAGATCCAGCTTTGCGCGCAGCTGCGTGGTAGGTGAGTTCATGAGAGTACTGTCCAGAGTACTGTATCTCGGATATTGCGATGGCCAGACTTTTCGCAGAAGAGGGGTATGGTGAAAAGAGAAAGGAAGGCTTGTCACATGATTGATAAGCACATGTATGCCACGTGAACCTCTTGCTTTTTACCACCACCATGCAAAACCCGTCGTCACTGTCTGGCCTTCCCGTGGAGATCCTTAGCATGATCTCAGAATTCTCTCCAAAAGCTGACCTGGTCGCTCTATGCAGGACGAATCTCCGGATCCGTTCGATCTGCGTCCGTTTCATTTATCGGACTGTGGAACTCCAGAATCCCGCGCGCGTCGTGAAGTTTTGCGAAACCCTGACTGCAAACATGTCTTATGCTCAAGAGGTTCGATTTCCCACCATGTGCGTATGAATGACCTCTACCTATTTTTCCCTTCCCATCTAAACCTGCACAGTGTGTGTTGCCCGATCGAAACATCCCTTCAGACGTTTCCGCGCCATACTTCAATCTGCCATACCGAATCTCACGAATTTGGATTATCTGCTTTTCCATACCCCCACCAGTCTCCTCCCCCGTCTATCTGGCGTGCATTTACCGCGACTTCAGAAGCGCGCAATCCCGCTTGCGCTATCTACCGATCTATTCCTGCGTGGGCATCCGGACCTCATCTCGCTCTCAGTCCTCCCAGACTATCGGCCTCCTTCATTTACGACGCGAATCCACATGCCTCGTCTGGAAAACTTCTTTGGCCTCGACGTTTTCGCCGTCATGGTCGTGCCGCATTCTCGCACATCTCCCTGTCCATTTGGTGGGATACAAGGCGTCTTCAGCTCAATATTTCCTCAGAGGACATCCTCGGGATCTGGGATATATCACTTCTGCCAGCCATCGTCGCTAATATGCCCCACCTGGCGACACTTGACTTTCGTAACATCTCCACCCCAGTATAGCACAAGAAATGACAAGGACTAAGTACATTAGTCTTCCAGACTTGCATTGAAATGCATTCCTCCTTGCAGGAACAGAGATTGTGTGGTTTTCCACATCAGGAAAATCCGAAATTGCCATATAGACCCACAGAGACCAGAATAGGTCTCATAGACGTGATAGCGGAGGCACGTCTATCAACTAAGGTGGGAGGGGTGGTTTTTATTTCATAGACCCTCATAGTACCGGTGATGTCTATGGACACCATTATAGCAGTTGACTTTATAGCTCTCATAGCCCCCATAGTGGACCTGTCTAAGCCGTGGTTCGCATTGCTTCATAGCAATCAATAGACACCAAAGATCACACTTGTAGCATGGGAGAAAGCATTGATTATTCACGGTAACTACTGACTACTGAGGCAAACACGGAAGCACGAAACGAGGGGAGCTGCTTAAAAGCTCCTTAATTAAAGCTGAGAATATTTCTAACTAAATGGAAAGACCGGGACGAATTATGCCTGCAAATAATATCAGAGATGATGATGAGACAACAATTAGGACTGGGAGCAGTACATATATCACTTGCTTCGCCGAACCTGAGCCAAGATATCCTGCCCCGTTAAATGAGTTACCGTTTTTAGCTTGGTTGCGGCCCTCTTCGCAGTCAAATGCAACGGAAATGGACTTAGACTCGGCCTCCGGGTGCAGGGAGAAGGGCCGCGGAGGTGACTGTGGGAAGGATGGAACCCAGGGAAAAGGTGACCGTGTAGTAGAAACCCGAGATGAACACAGACGGGTATATGAACCTGGCACGTAAAAACGCATTTGCAGTGCAAAGGCACGACATTCGACAGCTTCTGTGTACTGGTGGACTCCGGGGATTTTTACCTGGGAGGAGGGGACTCCTCCCGTACTCCAGCATTTCAGCTGGAGGTCAGGTCCCACGAGGTTCTAACCAGAAGTCCCGCCATACAAGTGGCCAGTCAGTCCACAGAAAGCCAGCGTCTTGCATGATCTAACCCCTGGAATCGGTTTGTGTTCTGTTGGTATCTTGTAGATGTCTGTAAGGATAACCACCTGTACAGTACTACATGTATACCTTCAGTAAACTCATCGTTCATGTCATGGACCTGATGAGTATAATATATCCCCCCTGCCCCCCCCCCCCCCCCCCCCCCCCCCCCCCGAGAAAACAGATCAGCTCAAAACGAAAACATCGAGTGAATGTGGGGGGATGAAGGGCCTCTGTCGGAAATTTAAAAATAATCTTATAAGAGCGTGACCTTGTAAGGGCCTTGTAAGACAAGTACAAACAAATGTGCGGTCTTACAAGGCCTTGCGTTTTTGGGTTGCTCTCCCAAGACCTTGGGAGACTTATCGTTCTACTGCTGGTTTTCTTAGTATACACTTCTCCTCATCTCTTGATGGCTTCGCCCACGCAAGTACGCCGCCAAATCGCATGTCAAAGTGATTGATCGCGGTTTGGGGCACCCGACCTCTCAAAGTGGTCAGTCTAGCAACCTACGCGCGCCATACAGCCTCCCATGATGTACATACCTGCGGAGAATAGAGATAACGACCTTCGAGGTTCGACGGCCCTCCGAGCTACCAAGTAACGCTGACTGGACTCCCGACGATGCGATTGATGCAGTTTCCTGGGGTTCCTTGTCTCAGTCTGCATTCCAAAGCGTGTCAGACTAGTTCCTGAGCAATTTTTTGTTTGCTGATAACCCACCAGAATATATCCCGAATATATTCATATTCAGCCGGCTAAATACGATACGATATGCTACAAATACTATACGGTCGCCCAAGGGCAAATAAAATATGGATACAATACGAGATACACCATTTTCCCGTATCGTATTCGTATTTGGCCAGCACTAGATCTTTCTGCTACAGAGCACTCGGCAAACATTTTACACTGACCGGGGAATGACTGTACATAAAGCGAGCGATAGTAATTTAGTCTACGTGACGCCTCCGTCCTTAACTCTTGACACAAATTTCAATGTCCTCGAATGGAGCGACCTGTTGGAGACGGACACGACTGTGGGTACCCAGAATAAGCAACTCGGAGAACAGCAAGGCGGCCTCCGCTCGAGAAGCCTGACAGCTAGACTCGAACCAGTCCCAGAGGCGCGAAAGATCAAAGACAGTCGTTTGATCAAGTGCACCGGAGGGACTGGAGCTAAATCACCGGTGACTCATAGACTCGGAGCTTGCCGAGAATGATTAAATGTCTTAGTGAAAATTTCGAGAGTGTCCTGCAAAAGTTTTTTGTATAGAAAATCTGAGTAGACAGTTTTGTAGTCCTTGGAATTCTAAGACTTCGGACGACTTCCGATTTTTTTTAGCTGAAGAATTGACTCCTCTACGAATTTATTTTGTGTCAGCTGACAAATTAGGGGTCAATTCATGCCTTTCACTCCCGTCGCGACATTGGACCCCGAGCGACTCAGAAAGGCTGCCCAGAGTCTCTGCAGTGTATTCGGCATCGACTCCCTCCATCCACACCAAGAGGAAGCAGGCCAGAACATCCTCAAAGGGATAAGCACCTTTCTGGATATCCCAACTGGAGGCGGCAAAACTCTCGCTTTCTGGTATGCTCTCTTCTACCACTGGCAACCAGGGAACATCGAAGAGAACTGCCAGAAGATAGTTCTTGTTGTAGGACCTCTTGTTGCACTAATGGAAGCCCAGGCCAAGAACTTGAATGAGAAAGGCATTCCCGCAGTAGCCACCACGGGCAGGAGTCGCAACATCGACGAGCCATTAACTGTAAGCATAGACCGAATATTGGGCATGTATTGCACTTCTGAAAGATAATTACCAAGGACCTGGGAAAGAACAAGTACCACGTCGGTCTCGTGGGGCCAGAAATGGCACTCAGTACTCAATTTCATGCAAAAGTCTTGAATCAGATTGAATTCACCCAGAATGTCATATGCCTGGTAATCGACGAGCTCCACTGCATATGGGAGTGGGGAAACAACGATTTCCGCCCCGAGTACCGAGAAATTGTAAGTTTGGCGGCACGTTTGCCCACCGGACTTCCCATTCTCGGCGCCTCCGCCACAGCACCCAAGCTGGTGATAAAAGACATCTTGGAGAATCTTGGCCTACCGCAGGATTGCGTGCGCGTGCAGGTCTCTAACGAGAAGTTAAATGTGTCTCTCTCTGTGCAAATTTTACAACACGAACCGGACACGTTTGCCGACCTTATTATTCTTTTCCCCGACGAAGCAACCAGTCCGGATGACTTCGAGCAGACCTTGGTCTACGCGAATAATCGCCAGGATGTCGAAAAGATCCAGGACTTCCTCCGGGACAATGCACCCAGCTGCATGGACCCGAAAAAGGCGTTCGAGTTCTACCACCGGAATATAGACGACCGGCGGAAGGACAGCATCCAGGAGCGTATCAACAACGGAGAACTGCGGGGCGTCCCAGCTACAGATGCTCTCGGCCTGGGGGTCTGGTAAAAATGACGCGGCAGGCGCGCATTGACGCGCACCGGCGCGGCACTGACGCGGCAGTAACGCGCATTGCCGCGTCATTGACGCGGCAATTGTTGAACTTACTGGTGATCGCCGTAGGCTTTCAATGCACTCAAACTACACTCATAAGCAGTTAGATAAGAGCTGGGAGAGCATCTGACGATGTTTGGGTCAACTACAAACTCTTTCCATAGGAGAAGTCCCATTAGTTTTTGTCAATTCTGGTGTACATGGTGCCCTAGCCATTTTAAACTTGAAAAGACACATTGAAGGACTTCTTAGGGGGTCTGGAAGATCTTCTTAATTTACTCCCTGCCGCCTCGACGTCGTGCAGATGCCGCGCCAACACCGCGGCAATGCGCGTTACTGCCGCGTCAGTGCCGCGTCAGTGCGCGTCAACGCCGCGTCACTGCGCGTCAATGCCGCGTCAACGCCGCGTCACTGCGCGTTAATGCCGCGTCAGTGCGCGTTGATACCGCGCCAATGCGCGCCAGTCCTTGGATGGATAGCTAACATCAACCATTGTGAACCTCCGTAGATTAACATTTCTCGGCAACTCCAACTTCTTACTTAGGATCCAGTATTTACAACCAGAGAATGAGCAGTTGAATACGTATCTCAGGCAATGGAACAGGTAAAACTATGGCGGTCCGGATGCACTTTTATTCCCCGCTCCACAAACTTGCCAATTTTTGGTAGTCTTGCCCCGCAAACAGGTCATTTGCCGGACCAAGTTTATTTTACCATGCGCAAATTGAACTTTTGTTCCCCCGCCGTCAAAAAGGTGGTAAGTCGATGTTACTTCATCCCAATGGTACCGTGGTTTGATCAAGATACATATTTTGACTCAAGCACCACAATTGACCGGCTCATCTCTGTATCCTATTCCGCTGCCTCATGAAATCCGCGGTCATGGAATCAGGACATCCTTCAGTATATCGGTGAGCATTCGATAGTTGCACTCCCTAAAGTAGCTTGTAACTTTCGAATCTGGTATTTTCTTTTCACACCATTCCAACGAGAGCTGTCCGAGTACCCCTCCTATTGAAATATATATAGTTCCTTCCCGCTTCACTGGTGCCTGCACCTCATTTCAGGTCTTGAGACTACTAGTACTCAGAGTACGATTCCGAGCAGGAGCTCACAGCCTATTACAATGGTGCACGAGGGCACTTCACCTGCAATCATGCCGACAGGCCTGGAAATCGTCGCGAATGGTCGAAGTTGTGGCAGTATGGACGTCGCATCAAGTCGCAGCTGGGATGGCGGATTGTGGCAAAACAGAAGACATAGCAGTGGTATGAAGTATACATTATATCTGATCTCCTCGCGAAACTGATTCGCTGGGAGAGATCAGGAAAAGTGATATAATCTTGATGTCGGGCAAACGGTTGGAACTGGAAATTCTTGTTTCACCGGAGTGGATTTGACGCTTTGCCATATAAACTACGAACTATTTGAATATGAGTGGATAAACACATGGGTTGCAATTAAATTTCTCAACGGAAGGTTAGGATTGAGCACTACTGTATACAGGCATCTAGCATTTATAAGTCCATTTCTCGGTAATCATTCTTAACTGGCCCTCATCCGCTCAGGAGACACTACAAAATTAAGTACGACTCAGTATAGGTGAGCATCGGTAATGGGTCCACATCTACAGCACCTCCATGACGCAAAAAAACAATGGTTTTTTTGTCTAATGCTGGGGATCCATAAAATCAGTAGACACTTCCCACGGTTCAATTCTGGCCGGGAAGTGGTTGCGAAAAGATTTATACCCGGAGTTGTATCACGTCTGATATTACATACCAGCACATCAGTGTGTGGCTTGATTTATGCACAGATTCAATTAACTTTCCAACGCAAGCTGCTTGGTCAGCTTAAGTGGTAGTATCTGCAATCCTTTGAGGATACCTCAATTTCCCCATAAATATTCTTCCGGTGCTTGGAACATCAAGGAAGTCAGAAAATGTGTTGGTTCGGAGGCAACAAGTATTCCACATGGCTTATGCAACATGCTGTAGGCTTGACAATCCACATTTAGAGTCGTGGTTTTCTGTTAATGATCTTCGTCCTTGAATTGGGGGTGGGGAGTGTTCGTTGAACAGGTTGAGGCAGCACCTACCAAGTGATTTCAGCCAACCTAGGCTGCATGCCAGCCATTGTAGACTATGTACCTCACTCAAATGCATTACAACTCGACTTCATGTTCAACTAATCATGGTCATATGAAGTCAACTATCGTCAAACAAGATTCTCAGTTCACGAAACCGTGACTCCCGCAACAACTGAGGGTGCACACCTGAACTAAGATATGAAGCAGATTTAGACTCCGGCAGCTTCACTGTTCATGCACCACGGGCTTAAGAAATGGCTGATACTTTAAGTTGAAATGAGTGTTTTGAGAAATGGGGGACTTTGCACAGTTATGAGACCGAGGCCCGACACAGAGTTTGGCAGAACAGTTCAACTTGAACTAGAGCTACTCTGATTACTCATTGAAGGTACTTGAGAATCTGTATTTCTCCAATGATTATGAGGGTAATGGAACATAAAACGGCTGCATCGTGCAGCGAGGCAAGTCAAAATCTAGTCAAAATGTGTACTACCAGTGTGGCTTAAGCATGGCTTAGACGATTCCTGAGGGCATTTTAGTATTGGTTATTTTGGTTCTAAGTGATGTATTACAGTAACTGAACCTTGCCTGGAGTGGTTTTGAGGCACGGGGGATGATGTACAAGGCCCTACAGGCAGCGCGGCAGTGCCGCGTCAATCGCGCGTCACGCCGCGTCACTGCCGCGTCACTGCCGCGCCAAAGCCGCGCCAGTGCGCGGCAATCGCGTCAAAATCTCCAGTCCCTCGGCCTGGTACGTTATCACGTCAGGATGAGCATGTGGCGTAAGACTCACTTTCACAGGGTATGGACTTCCAAACGATTATGCGTGTCATGCTATGGATGAAGCCTCGATCCTTTTTGTCCCTTGTCCAGAAGATCGGCCGCTGTGTGCGGGATCGACGATTGCGAGGCCGCGCAGTGCTTTTCATAACGAAGGCCATGTACACACGCTGCTGTGTAGAGCTCGAGATCCTGGAGACCGAAGAAGAGGCCATGAGAAAGGAAGCAGCGGAGGCAGCCTCATCGGATGAGGAAGAAAACCCAGAGGAGCCGAGGGACCGAGACGACGCGCTCGCTCTTCAGGACGCGTCGGAGGAGCAGGAAGAGGCCCCACGGGCACCTGCGAAACGACGTCGCAAGGGGAAGGGGAAGCCAAAAGTCTTGTCCCCGATGGAGAAGGAGGACCAGCGGTATTTTCTTGAATATATCACAACGACCGAATGCCGCCGAATCCCATGGAATAAATACTTTGGAAACGAGAAGAAAAGTGAGCGATGAGACTGATTTCGCCGTGCGCACGCTGCTCATAATTTTTATGGTGTTTGAATTTTCCTGTACCGGACGGTCCGTGTTGCGATAATTGTGACCCGGACGCATTTCAAGTCGAAACAATTGCTCTTGTTGGTGACCACAAGCTGAAAATGGGGCGAAAAGCCACGAGTTCTCCAGAGCTAGAGAGCGCCGTGAGAAAGAAGCTGCAAGAGTTACGAGAGCAGATCGTGGCAAGTGAATACCCAAATCAGCACTTTCTCACCGGCAACGCCATCCTCGGGGACAACGTACTCGACACGTTGGCGAAACGAGCCCGACAGGTTTCCTCCGTCGATAACCTTCTTCAGCAAACACGGTGGATTCATGCACAACGCTACGGTGCCCGGGTCGTCGAGGCTATCCAAGAAGTTCTTGGCGACTTTCCTGATCTTGCCGCTGCGGCTCGGGAAACCCAAGCAGCAGAGCGGACACGGAAGACGCTTGATGCCGCCGCTTTCAAGGAACTTCGCTCGCGTCTGGCTCTGGTGTTTGATGGCTGCTACAAAACAGTCTTTTCCCAGTTTGAAGACGACGACACGGACAGCGTGACTGTCAGCCGCAAACGCAAAAGAGCGAAGAAGCCACGCCGTCGGTGTCAGATCTTTTTAAAGCTACCTCGGCGCAATGTATGTATCTCCATCTTCTAATGTATATGCAGGACTGAGAACATATTCTAGACCTGGGCCGACTACTACGAAAGGATCGAAAAACCGATCTCGATGTCAAATATCAAGACTTTGTCCGACAAAGCGACCCACTATACCAGCATTACCGAATATCGTGCCGATTGGCACCTCATGTTCAACAATGCCCGCCAGTACAACAGAGAAGACTCGCAAGTCTACGAGGATGCCGTATATTTGCAGGAAGTATTTGACCGACAATTGTATCTACTCAGCACTGAGCACGACCTTCCGGGCCGTGAATCGTTGCCAGGTATGTCGCTCTATGATGGAAATTCCTCCGCAAATAGCTGAATGTATCCTGACAGTATATATGCCGCTGGCAAGCACCGCGCGCACTCCAACACCAGTAGAAAGTTTACTACAACTCTAATAAAATTCTATTCTAAATCACCAAGTGAGCTATCCACAAGTTCCATAGCGGCAGCCATCATCGCATCCGGCTCCATCAAGAACTCCTCGTCATCCACCCGTAAGTCCTCTAGCGACGGCTCGTAGTTTTCCTCTTCACCTTCTCCATCATCCTCATCCTCCAAATCATCCTCTTCGCCTCCCTCTGCCGTGTCAAAACCCCGCCTCTCTGGCCTGCGAGTGTCTCGGGTGAAACGATGGAAAGCCTTACGGCTGTTGGCATACATGGCACCTTCTTTGATCAGGTCCCGGACCGGGGATACATGGTCGTTTGCCGGGCGGTGCTCAATGTAAGTCTGGATCCCTTCGTCCTGCAGTGCCTTGGCAATGAGGGCGACCTCATCGGTGATCGGTGGGTTCCGGTGCCGCTCGCCATATGCGGGGATCTGGAATGCAGTCTGCACCGTTCGCATCGCATCGCGCAACGTAAAAATGCACACAGTGATCATTGATAACCACTTCCAGCTCTTGTTTGAGCCCTTGGCATTGTAGATGATCTTTGCCCACAGGTTCTGGTGCTCTTGCAGGAGATCAACAGGCTTGAAACCGAAAATCCGTCCGGTGAGATTGACAAGCCAATTCAGAAGGTACAATTCCCTTTGAAAAATTAGTTTCGCCATCGACGATGTGCGCCGGGAGAGAGATGTGGATGAGTTCGTGTGCTGGTTTCCAATCTGTTGCCTTTTTACCACCCCACCCAGCCATCAGCGGCTTCCGCTTCAGCAGTTTATTGTGCTCCCACCACAGCCCACCCGGCCAGAGTGAGTTCGGTTGACCCCAATGCTCATTGATGGTTAACCTCCCTCCAGCCATTTGGCCATGAAACAAGCCCCATCGACGGACTGAGCCTCGCATCCCAGCAATAGGGGTTGTGCTATTTCTCCGAGCCGACTCAATCTGAAAGTTTTGGACAGTCAGTGAGGCTCTTGCGGGCAGTAAAAGACTAACCTTCTCTTTCAGTGCGTCCGTTAGCAGATCTCCATCATCAAACATCAGTCCATGCGCCTCCAGCTCCTTGTCGCCCATTCCCATGACGTCCAAGTTCCTGAAATACACCTCAAGTGTTCCCTCGAGAGTTGATTCATCCTCTTTCATCGCGGGAAGTGGATACTGAGGTGTTTTGTGCAGGGGTATCTGATACACCTCCGGACAGTCTCCGAGACTGTTCCTCAGCTCCTCCGATACACCAGGTACGTGTTCCAAAGCCATTCGCTTCAGCTCCCAGAAGCAGCTGCTGGAAAATTGTGCAGCGCTCTCCGGTGATGGAAGCACATCTTCTGGGGACCAATCAAGCACAGGAAGGGTACGCTCGCGTGGAGGCTTCATCTCGAGAGGTAGAGTTCCGTGAGCCGCCTGGCCACCAGTGGCGGGGTCAAATACAGGTATTGCCGTCGATGTTGTGCCATTATCGAAATGACTCTTGGAGTTCGGGCGTTGGGCAGCGACTTTGAATGCAATATTTAGATTGTCCCACACGATCTGCACCATCAGGAAAAAAGGATTTCCTACATTGCTGCCAGCCAGGCTCTGAAGGATCAGTAGCTCTGGTAGCGCTGAGCAACTGATCAGTAGCATTTGATAGCCTCGGGAGCCGCCTGCCTAGGATCAGTAACGTGTGATAGCCGGCACGCAGCGGATCAGTAGCTCCGGGAGATGGGTCAGCAAAGGAAACAATGTTTGAGTGTTTAGTTTGAGGCTGGAATGTGCCCTCTTGTTCATCCTCCTGAAAATATCCTCTCCCAGAACAGCGGGGACGGGCACCAAAGACATGAGCAGATATATACGGACGATTGACGAAAAAGCTCTAAGTCATTTCAAAGTCCGACACACGTGCCCGATTGCGTGATTGTTTCGACACCAAACAGCGTTGGTTGATGCATCTTGTTCTCTTCCCCCCATCTCCTCCGTCCCTTTCCCCCGTACTGGCCTCATCTTACCTCGCACGTCGGCCCTTCAAGCATTCCAAGCTTCAAGCTTCCCACCTCCATTGCCTCCACCTGTCCCAAACTGATTCTCGTGCCAAGCCGCTGCTTCGAAGTCTTCAAGCCCACTGCTGTCGAAGACAATCCCTTCTCATCAAGGCCTCTGCTGTTTCTTTTGCTAGTACTTTCTATCAAAGCTGTCTTTTCACTGTGCATGACTCGCTGCCTCATCAAGCCCTTGAACCTATCTCACACGCAAGAGTTCGCCTATCCCGAATCCATCGGATATGCTCGCCATGCCCGAGGTGAGCAATTATATGTTTGCTTTCATCTTCTCACACCCATCCCATAGAGATCAGCGGCTTCTTTCAAGAGTGCGGCCCAGAGTGCGGCAACAGTTGTGAGTTTTCAATCTTTTAGTGCCGTCATCATTTCTCACCTTTTTCTTTTTTGTACACCAATGATTCGAACGCCGGGATTCGAATGCCGGGAGCGTTGTCAGCGCCCTGTGTGCACGCTGTCGCCCGTGTGGCAGCTGCCCGCCGTGCCGGTTCTGTAGGGTGCGTCCATGTCCTGTGCCCACCCTCCCGTCATCGCCTGCATTGGTCATGTGTGTACGCCCAGTCTTTGCTCCCCTTCCTCATCGGTATCGTAGTGCGATTATGTATTAGTACCTGTGAATTCATCTGTTTTTGCATTACTTTTGTGCTATGTGACAACTATCTGGGTTATTGCTGGATATTGTGCACTATTGAGTGCTACTGAGGCTGTTGGTCAGTGCTACCAAGAGCTACCAGGTGCTACGTTACTTCCACGCCAGAGCTACCGGCGGCTATCAAGCCTTGGCGGAGAGCTACGTGGTGCCAAATAATGGGGACTTGTCGACCTGGCTATCACAAGTATCGGAGCTATCAGGCGGTACGTAGCCATGTGATTTTTTCCTGATGACCATGCCCGACTTGACGACCTCTCGGATGTTCGCTAACCCCTCTTTTGACAGCTCTTTGACGTGGGTGATAATCGCGGTGTAAGATACTGACAGCCCTGCGTGCGCAAGGACTTCCATCTCCCTCTTCGATGCACCAGAGCCGAGGAGGAATAAGCCTATAACGAGCTGAAAATTATTCGCTTTTTGTGACCGTAGGACGCTGATGAGTGCGCAGATGGTCGTGAAGACCTGGGATCCCGGATATGCGGTGAGATGCGGTACATTTTTTGTTGAGACACAAACTGACCAGGCCTTTGTTTCGACGATTTTCGCCGTCGCCCTCTCTCCTCGTGGATTGGTCGGGGTCAGCGAGGGCGGTTAGGGCAGCCCACAGGTGTGGAGCCTTCGCTTGAATCTCCGCTGCAAGCTGTTCCATCGAAAACTCCTTCAAGAGGTCAGTTATAGTTGTTGTAGAACCCCGAGTTAATATGTATTGGATAGCACGTCCTTGGTGGTATATTTCAGTCATTGCCGCCGAAATGTACTGCTCCTTCGCATCCTTCGACCGCCGAAACATCCCCTTCACATGCTCCGAGCCGTGGCGCTGGACATATCTGGTAAGTAGCGAAGATATTGTGCTGTCTCCGCCCTTCCGCCAAAGGGCATCGAAAAACTGCTCCAGATTTTCAAAATTGAAGCCACCATCCGCATCACTGGTGGTGATGAGCCTGGCGACCTCTTGTGCTCGTCTGGTGCTCTCGGCATCAATAGCTGCCTGTCTCTCCGCATCCTCTTTTGCAGCATGTTCTGCTGCAAGCTGCCTCTCGCACGCCCTCTTTTGAGCATGCTCCTGGGCCTTTCGATCCTTTTCAGCACCCAGTGCAGCTGCCTTTCCCTCAGCCTCTCCATTGCCTGATTATATTTGTGCTTGTCGGGACTATATTGACTGGAGCCGAGTGTCCGCACAGTCTGCTTGAGACGACGGGTCTGCGGTGTGAGGGTGGGTCTGCCTCGGTTTGTTTTCGGTTTCAGAGGTGTAACGTCCACAGTGGACATCGGAGACGAGGGTATGGGTTCCACAGACCCGGCACGCTGTAGCCTAGGTGTCTGTGGCTCGGGAACGTGGCCACTCCCTGAAGCGATGGTGCTGGGTGAGGGGGAGCGGAACAACGCTGGAAGATGTTGGGGCGACTCTATATCTATTGTCGGGTCCTCGTCTTCGGGTGATAATGGCCCCAGGGTCGGGGTCGCTAGTCCTGCATCGGATTCATTGGAGGGGGACATAGGGGGCGGCGGAGAACTTGGTGGGAGGCTGAGCGCCTTTTTGAAGCGCTTTGGGGGTGGTTGAAAGTCTGGATCGTAGTCCGAGCTGAGCTGAGTGCGTTTGTAGACCATTACTAGCGAAGCGAAGCAGAAGGAGTGTACAGCCCCTAATTGTGGCCGTCGGAAGTAAAATCAATGTAGTAAGATCAGTTCTTCAGCTAAAAAAAATCGGAAGTCGTCCGAAGTCTTAGAATTCCAAGGACTACAAAACTGTCTACTCAGATTTTCTATACAAAAAACTTTTGCAGGACGCTATCGAAATTTTCACTAAGACATTTAATCATTCTCGGCAAGCTCCGAGTCTATGAGTCACCGGTGATTTAGCTCCAGTCGTTATTTGAACGTGCTATTGATCGACTGTCATCAATAATGAAAATAACGACTGGCTCGAGTCTACCTGACAGCCAACAAGAGTAATAAGTAAAAAGTAGGCGCAGTTATTCAACAGGTGGACTACCTGATCCGCCATCTTACGGAAACTGAGACTTTTGCCTTCGATGTTCTCGTCCACAATCAATGTCAGTTCCCCTTGAATGAAACCAAGGATTTGGGCTGTATGTCTTCTGAAACTCCTCGCTTTATCCTCGAAATCGTCGTTATCGATATCCATCATCGGGCTGCCGGTCACATCCAACCCCGGGACGGTAATGCTGGGCGCAGCGATACACAATGTGCCGACCTCCACTTCAGACGAGTCAAACAGATAATCGTCAAGACCCCTGCCAGAGTCACTGAAATCGAAAGTATCTGGGGAGCGAGGCGCAATTTCCCGTTGAGGTGAGACCACCGGACGTTTGTGGGGTAGGGTCTGGAAGGGGCAGGGGCGCATGAACGATTCCCTCAATTCAGGTGCAACTCCAGGTGGAGCAACACAAATGAATCTTCCTCCGGGTTTTACTTCAGTTGGCATGAAGTGGGCAAGGGGGTCCTGACGGATCTTGAGAAGTCTCCGCACGATCGAAGATTTGGGTATAAATTTCTGGGCAGTGAGGATACTAGTGGCGTTGGTAGCTCCAATACGTCCAGGAAGCTCAGTCACGGGGTCCATGATTCGTTTCCCATGTGAGGCGGTAAATTTGCGGCTCGTGGTCCCTATATGTAGGTCACAAGGTCAATAGAGAAGAAACATACAGTCAGTATTAGCACCTACGCGCCGGAGATCCCTCAGGCTCATTGAAATTGGCATAATTAACAGGTAACAGCATATCAACAATGTTGCCTCGATCGGAACCCTGATCTGAAGATTCATCTATGTGGCCGGTGTCCCACATGGATTGGTCACCAGGTAGAATGGTCTCCGTTTGGGCCCGATTTCGGCCCACGCCGACGCTTCCGTCAGCGCTCATTGAGTCGGTCTCGAGCGGTTTAAAAGCGGGGTGATCGGCAGTGTGACCACTCTCTCCCCAGTCGATGCCCAAATCCAAAAGTTCTCCCAATCCAATATCATCGGCGGGCCAAGAACGTAAAAAATCACTGGAGCTCTCCTCTTCCACGGTAGGGAGGGTGATATCATCAACATCCACCTGGTGTCTGCTGCACGATGAAAAACTTGGGGTCCGAAATTCTATATCCCTGTTCCGACGATGGTAAGTAGAAATCCAGTTTCCACGCGTCGTGATTTCGGCGGTAATACTGCAAAAAGGGGCTTTGCAGTGCCGCACTCACAGGGAATACCAAGACAACATTCAGAATTGTCATGGTTATACTCATTTATTGTACTGCTACATAGATGCAAGCAACAGGGTTGTAAGTGCCTCATCCGGACAGCAGTACCGGGTCAGAATGAACGCTTGGTAGCGTTGTTGGGAATATTAGGAAGGAAGGACAGGCTGAATAAACTTGAGTCCAGATATTGAGAAAGAAGCAAGATTGCACACACCGGGAACCCCGTTGGAAAAAAGCAGGTACATCCTTTGATCATTTCACTCCAGATTTCCGGGGTGCTCTCCAGGACTGGCTGTCCTTCTCCTGGTGATCCTCTGTTCCACGAGGGTCGGCATCATTGGCAGAATTGACGGTGATAACTTGGGATAGGCAGGGGATTAGTAGCTGAATTGAATAGAACTAGACTGCGAACTTCAGCAGCTTGTTGGGCAAGTTGGGGCATTGTAATAGAGGGATACCACGGGAGATGCTGTGAATAAGAAAGACTTGTGAAAGGGTGCGACACACGTCCACAACTGGCGTGGGTGCTGATGTGATTGCTGCAACTTGATGGTGGCCGAAAAGGGACGCGACACGTCTTAATTTGTGATTTCAAGGCGCGTTTTTGGCATCTTTGGCTCTATGACAGGGTAGGACTTTATATAGGCTGAATAAAAGAAATAGAAGCACATCAGGACCTCCGGAATTCCATTGCGGTTCCGCTCATATATTTTTCAGAGCGATACATTCATAATTGAGGCCGCAGCAAGGGAAATGGTCGAAAAGATAAAAAATGCCTCAAAATGGAAAAAAAAAATTAGCCGCGCCCCATTGGGGACGGGCACCGCCGTTGATCGATCCGACAGCTTTGTCCCTGTTTGGTTGGCAGAAGAGCTTGGTTTTCCATGTTCCATCGTGTACTGTTCTCCACAGCAATTTTATGCAGTCCTTTTGCACACAAAAAAAGCTCCTTGAATCTATACCGTCATGTCCCCGCAACAACCTCGTGAATACAAGACGAAATGCGGTTCATATAACGCAATTCCCATTCTTGCCGCGTAAATGGCAAGGTCGGATTTCACTGGAATATTTGTAAAACATAGGTGGATACTGAAAGAACAAAGATGTAGTGTTTTAAAGTCAAAACAGTGCCCCTGAACAAATTTTGAGCTCTGTATCGAAGACGCGACTTCGACGCGACAGATATTTATACGGGTCACGTGTTCGACCTGTCGGCCTGAAGAGCCTATGGCTTTCTCATTTCTGACCGGATTCCTGAGACTCATGTGTAAGAATGAGAGCCAAATAGTATGTGCGTAGATATACGGGCTCAGACCTTTTTACATTGGACAGCATAGTGACGGAACAGTCTGAAATGTTGAAAGGTGCGGAAAAAGCTAATAACTTTTTCAATTCTTCACAAACTCCTACATGCTATCGGAGTAACTTGGGGGTAAAGTATCATTCCATAGAAGTACTATGCCCGATTTTTGATTTTCCCAATATTCCTTGAGGAACAACCCGAGATGGTATAAGAATCCTGTCCTATGTCATAAAATTCAGAAAATCAAAAAATCCGCCGCGGTACTTCTGTTCTTTGGCAGATTTATCGTTGATCTGCCTACTCAGAATTGTTGTCCAGGGGCAAGGGAAAATGTTATTAGCGTTGCGGGATTGGAACCAAGCCCTTCCGCCAACCAAACAGGGACAAAGCTGCCGGATCGATCAACGGCGGTGCCCGTCCCCAGCCCTATGTTCCGCAAATAGCTGTAAGTTACAACCCCACACTAGTACCGTTTGTGCATCCTGATTACATCAAACAAATAGCAGACAAGATGACATGGATTAGGCCTCTTCGAGGCGGAGGCTGAACCTTGGATGAATAAATTATTTGGAATAGAATTGGAACAGATAAATGTCAAAGGCACTTCGATAGAGATATGATATGCACAATGCAAAATATTTATAAAATGTGGGGGTCTCAATTTTTTATGCCTCTCCCATCTGTGAATGGGTGACATCCCGTAAGACCTGAATATTCCTGGCAAATATCTGAGCAATTTCCGCTGTGATGCCGCGCGACCTATCAGGACCGCATCAATAACATCACCCCAAAAAGGCAGCCTTTTATTCTCGCATCACCCGAATATCCTTGAATCTAGAAGGGGGGTAGGTACCCCTCGTCTAGACTTTCATTATCCTGAATATCCCATTTTGGCCACAACTGATTGATTGGCGCTCTCTATCACACTTGTCACAAACTCTCCACTTGCTCTGCATGCCAGGACTGATGATTACCCCAATGTAGGTCGGATCCGGAAAATCGGCCTCAATCTGACTTTTGTCCGGACTTTTCAGATTTTCCCACGTATTCTGCGGCTGCAGAAATCGTTTTCTCAGCAAGGCGGTCACTTTTGGTCTTTTTTATTCGAAATTCTTCCGAATTTTTGTCTGGACTTTGGGATCCGACCTATATTAGGGTAATCATCGGTCCTTGCATGTCTTACCTCTGTGTGTACCCCATCTTTTGATGGACTCAAAGTTATCTACACCCCACACCTCTTCAACCAATAACTTCTGGAGGATTTTTCCCACCCAAAACTGGTATCCACAATGCACTGATGCATTTTGACTACGGAATCTTGTTTGCACGCTCAAGCACTAGCTGAAGCTCTCACAATCATATAGGACACTGCGAAGTACATTCTCTTGTGAGGTCATGTATATAGAGTCAATATCTACATGACATCAATGCATTAGAAATATTATATGCTTGCGGAAATACAGACGGTGCAAATATCCTGCTCTTTGATCACATCGCTGTCACCCTCGGGTAGGCTCGAAAATTGTAGCGGAATATTTAGATCTTACGGGAAGTCACCCAATCTAAATATCCTTATTCCTTTTTTTGAAACAGGATATTTAGAGCTCACGTTGAGAAATGCTCTGCCATTTTGACTGACCCACATTTTTTTGGCTTGCACAGAACCCATATGTATATACCAATGATCAAAAATACTCAAGATACTACCATCTATGTTATGCACTGGGGAATTGTTTCAGTCTTGAAGATGGACAAAAAAAAGTCTGAAAAATATCCACCAAAGTATCCACCAAAGTATACCTTCTCAAAGACAGTCATCATATTCTCAGATCTCCCCAGTTGTGGTGCCTGTGGACATTGTTTTACTACAGAAGTTCTTTCAGAACTCGAGTGTGGAAGGTAAGAATGTGTTTGAATATTGGAAGTCCTGAGATTTATGCTTGTTTCAACTTGCCATCAGTATAGTGACTTGACGACTTAACACACCCGTTTATGGACAAGATACTCTGAAAGGAGTGAAAGGACCTGAAAATGGCTTGCCCTTTTGATTTTCTCGGGGTTCAGTTTATTTATTTTTGGTTTCATAGCAGAAGGCACCAGCTCTCGATGCGTCATGATCCTGCAGTTTTCATTTCAAAAGGGAAATATCTAGGGGATCATAGTACATACTATCAACATTTTGGGTGCTTTGTAACTTGTTTAGAGAAGGTGCGCAGAATTCAGGTCAAACCGACTTGAACCCCAATTGACGTTTCACGTGATTGTCGAGGCGGAACAATCGGGATTGCCCACCGGCTTGATTCCGGCAGAATAGCTTTCGGCCGACGGACTCCGACTCCGAACAGATACGGCCTGCCACAACGGCCCAAACATAAAGCAGATATGACTAACCATAAAACCCAACCTGGACCTCTTTGCTCACAAGAGAGGAAATGGAATTATAGACAGGCAGAATTTTTGAGAAGAAGGTGCAATAACCCATTCCAACACTGTTCATTCAATTCTGTTTTCTTTGCATTCTTTTAAATCTGTTTTTGTGCAATGACTAATTTACCATGACTAAATGGTGTTTGTACTTGTAGCAAAAATTGGGCGAAATCCAAGTTCCCCAGGGTAGCCAAACCTGACGGTTCAGCAATAATCTCATGCTAATCAGGAAATTTCAAGGGCAGCTTCCAAAAGGTGCGGTGTTGGTCGACGTTTAATGACAGCTTCCTGGGAGGAGAAGAATCCCAAGGCGCGGGGGCTCTTCTCCTTTCAGGGAACTGTCATTGCATTATGATGAACACAGTTCTCATTCTGATCTGCGGTTACCTCGTCGTTCTGCCATAACGATTCGGGATCTTAACGAATTGGGAGGTTACAGCTCTTTGCGGAACATAGGGCGCGGCCGTTTTTTTTTTTTTCCATTTTGAGACATTTTTGATCTTTTGGACCATTTCCCTTGCTGCGGGCTCAATTATGAATGTATCGCTTTAGAAACTATATAGTCGGAACCGCACTGGAATTCCACATCTCTTCTCGTGCCCCGTTTATTTTTATTCAACCTGTATAAGATGTGGTATAATATTATTACCTTTTCAAGCAGATTCCCTCCTACAAGGGGGGATGTGGATATAATGCTCCAGGGCTTTACTACAGCACACATAGGTGTATTCATGAGGTCACCTCATCGCCATATTTGTTTTGTGCACCCTCTTCTGCGTGAACAATGCAGTTGAAAGTGAAAATATTAGTGTCCACAGAAATCCGATATTTCTGGATGCTCTCTCTACCAGTGAGTCAGAGGTTCGTTTTGGGCCCACTCTGAGGTACTTATAAGAGAACCTACGACTCAGATTCCCGCTTCATGTCCTGGCGCTAGTACGCGATGCACCTCAATTTGCCATCGGTCACAGCCACGTGGAGTTCTTGGTAGACCTCCAAGCATAATCAAGCAAGGGCAGCAAGCTGGAATAAGGAGTTGTACGATCCTCTGGAAATTTCCCCTGTTTTCATTATTTCACGCACAACTTTGAGAATATTCACACACAAGATTTTGAAAAATACCTGGTTCATTTCACTGTTTTTCCAGGGGCCTTAGTTATCTCTCTCTGAAGTCTCTCCCAAATAACTGAACAAGCATTCAAATTGATTGATGGCTATTGCAAACAAGATTGAGCTCAGTGGATCTTTCACAGCGCCGGCCCCTCAATTAAATAGGCATATTAGTTAGCTATACTTCTTTAAGTATGGTAAAACAAATATTTCAGCCTGAAACTCAATTTAATATATTCAATTTGGGACTTCGCAAAATCTAATAATATTTGTTTTGCAATACTTAGAGAAGCGTAGCTAACTAAAATGCCCACTTAATTGATTGGGGACAGCTCTGATTGGCTCCTAATCAGTTAAGTGGGCCTTTTAGTTGGATATACTTCTTTAAGTATTGTAAAACTGATATTATTGGATTTTGTTGAATCCCAAATCGGATATATTAAATTGAGTTTCGGGCCGAAATATTTGTTTTACCACACTTAAAAAAGTATAGCTAACTAATATGCCTATTTGATTGAGGGGCCGGCGCTGTGTTTATCTGCGTCAGAGACTACCGATAACATTGGTCCGCACCTTCTTGAGTATTTAATTGGTTTAGATACAATGAAAGTTCTCATGGGCGTGGCCTAGCCTGTTGTGTTCACTGTTCCTTTGGACCTTCTCGGTTGTCCTCCAAATCTCCGGCTCATAGTTTTCCAGTGAATTAATTCGGAACTTGAGAAACCGCCTATGTACGAGTGCGGGATCCTCGATTTGGCCCTGATCTTTGCTTTTTTTTTGGCTGCTGCAATATAGTGTTGCTCTCCATCAATGCAATGAGTGCAGGCTGAAAATTATCAATTTACCATACAGTCTTCTGCCCTGACTTGATGCGGGCTGAAACTGTACTTCATAATTTGTGTTACTTTTGCTCAACATGAGCTGCTCAATTCTCAGATCAAAATTCTCCAGTGGTCAATTTTTTCTGCACACGAGAAACTGCTTACAAGTACACATTGGCTGTCGCATTTGCTGCTCACCCTCCCTTCCTCTCAATTGATTGAATTGCCATGCCAGGTGTGTACTGTTTCATGTACAGCTCATATTTTTACTTTTCTCCAGTAATTCTGGACACCTACGAGTGCGGGGTGTTTGATTTCCACTTCATATTCCTTTTCTGAGTATCTGTCTGTGTGCTCAAGGAACTGGACACGAGGACAGGAGGTACCAACCGTAGGTTGGTGACGAGTGCCCGCAAACTGAAAATGATATTTTCTGGGTCTTTATTCATTGTTCAATGACCAAAGGATATCTGAGTCTTCCCGGTGAGTATCATCTTGAGTTTAGTTCTCAACGATGACATGGACTCCAATTTTTCATAGCGGAGCACAAGTCCCTGCTAGTGCTACACACTCAGACAGGTTGTTTTCTCAAGTCCAGTTTGAACCCTGCCACTTTGATCAGAGTCTGACTATCTTGATTTAAGTTTATTGAGTCTGACAGTCAGACTCTGACTACGGGAAACTACCTAGAATCATCAAATAGGTCAGTCAGGTTTGCTCACATTTTGAAGGGGAACATGAAATAATTCCTAAAGGTTCAGTACCCGCCTCGGAGAGGCCTAATCCCAAGTCATGTGTCTATGTCCATCGTATCGAAATATTGTATCCTGTGGGACCATATAATGAATGTTAGAACTGGTAAATGTAGAAAGATCACAAAATGATAGTATTACAATGTAGCTGTTGTCCAGAGGCTCAAATAAAAGAATACCAGAGGCCATCCCCTGGATTTTTTCAATACAAAACGATTGAGCCTATTTACAAAGGAAACAAAGGAAACGGGTGAGAATTGAGCCTAGAACACGCGATATATGTCAAACAATCAAACAAAAATGATTGTATTGCAACGTAGCCGTTGTTCAGAGGCTCAAATGAATAAATACAAGGAGGCTATCCCCTGGCGTTTTACAAGGCAAATCGATTGAGCCTACTTCCAGAGGAAACGGGTGAGAATTGAGCCCGGAACACGCCGTATATGAGAGAAATTAAGCAAAATGATCGTATTGTGACATAACCGCCGTTCGGAGGCTCAAATAAAAAAATATAAGGAGGCCATTCCCGAGCGTTTTTCAATACGAATTTATTGAGCCCATTTCTAAAGTAAGCGGGTGAGAATGGAGCCCGGAATATGCGATATATGTAAAACGATCAAAAACGCTCAAAAAGGAAAAAAAAAAAAAAAAGTGTCCTACATCTTAGCCCTTCACAAGGTGGATAGATACAATCAAACTGAGCCGATTCCCAGAGTTTCCGAGGCAACAAATGTTTTTGCCTGACCTCTGAAAGTGTTGAAAAATCTGTGACTGTTTACACTAAAAGCGGTAGCCACGAAGTGACAACTGGCACTGTATTGTAAAAGGATGCGCTTCCTGTGAGCGACTCCAGAATTCAAACTCCGAGGGCCTACAGTGAATACTCGACTCCTTCGGGGTCAAATTCTCTGCAATTTGACCAGGAGCTTCCCCGGGAGCCAACGCATCATCTAAGAACCTCACAAAATGTGTGGAATTTGTCAGAAAATCAGAATAGAATAATAGATAGGTTGTGCCAAAGCCGCACAGGCCGCATGCGGCTTTTGGCAATTGTGCAAAGCCGTATGGGAAAAATCGAATATTAGGCGTGTCAAGGAATTATTCCAATGAAACACTACCTGAGTTGAGGGAGAGGTACTGATAGGTGAAGGAGCCTCACCGGCACCTCGCCTGCCAAGTGCAAGATGCGAAAAGTGTGAGAAAGGGGAGTAGAGCTCGAGTGAAGCAAGAGTGATGCACCGGAAACACGGCTTCCCGCGCTTGCACATCCAACCCATACGACTTTCAGTAGTTGCATTACAGGTTTAGAGGGACATTGTAATATTGAGCACGAAAAACAACTGAGAACAACTAAGGAAACCGTACGGCTTTGCGCAATTGCCAAAAGCCGCATGTGGCCCGTGCGGGTTTTGCACAAGCTATCTAATGTTCCCAGTTTGGGTGATCATCGAAATGCTCGACTTCTTCTGGGTAAAATTCAGTGCAATTTGACCAGGGGCTTCCCGAGGAGCCAAGTTTTCATCTAAGAACCTCACAAGATTTGTGGAATTTGTCAGAGAATCAGAATGGAATACTCGGTATTACCAAAAGTAACCGGGCACTTGGTTTTATTGGCACATAATGACGTCTTTTGACATTGCTATACATAGAAACCTCATCTAGGATGTGTTTGACCCCTACCTGAGCGTTGGACCGTGAGGTGTAATATTAGATTTATGAAATAACAGCACTTTTGCCTCAGTGATTTTCTGGTTGAGATCTTTTCTCACTTTAAGCCTTTAAAAATTTCAATTGACCTGTAGAAAGGCCCTGGAGAAGTTTCAGAGGTCCACAGTTTTGTTGGAATCTTCTGTGAGTAAATCAACCGGACGGCAAATCATCCATTTAATTAAACTCCCAAATAAACACCAATTCTCAGGGCATAAAATGCACAATGATCCTCGTTTTTGTGATAGATATGTTGAGGAGCATCCTGCCATGAACCACAGATAATTTCGCGCTTAATACGCAATGTACGGGCGCAGGATAACCTTTTCCGGAGTGCCCGGTTACTTTTGGTAATACCGAGTAATGTTCCCAGTTTGAGTGATCATTCGAAATGGTCGACTCCTTCTGGGTCAACCAGATTTATATAGATGGGGACACAGCAAGTCAATTCATGCCGATTCGAAAATTGGCAGTTTCCACTGCGTGTAGTAGCACTTTCGGCCTCAAAGGTTGACTCGCTCGAACAAGTTTGGGTTCCAGGGTAGTCTCTTATAAACGCTACAACATATCTGTGCTCGTACCTCGCATGTTGTAGCCTCTTGTCACTTACTGTACGTTCGTCCCTCTCCAGGGATTCTTCGTCGGGGTCTCCATCAGTGATGGAGCCGTTAAGCAGGTCTTCGTTTTCCAGCTCGAGATCGACCTGAACGGGCATACCGCGCAAGTCGACAACATTAATGACACGCAGACTTTCTCGCCGTCGTCGTTGTCCTCGAACTCGGCTTCATCGATATCACTCATATCGCATTCTTCATCGGAGGAGTACGCACCGCCACCCCAGCCGCCGTACCGTCTTCGATAGCGGTAGTTATTGACTTCGGCCGTTGTGGTGACGGTCACTTCCACATGCGCGAGGTAGAGGCAAAATTTGAGTTGGCGAGCCAGGGGATAAAGATGGGAGATCAGGAGCAAGTCGGCTCCGGTCAGGGATTTCGCCCCAAAGTTCGCACAAGGTTGATGCCACAATCGCTCGCCGCGTTATTACAAATCATCGGAGTTTGAAAACATTACCACGCTCAGAACAAGCAACAGCGACGCGTCTTCCACCATCCCTCGGAGCATAACTCACCCCATATGACGCGTCTGACCACAACAGACATCGACTGAACTGCTTAAATGGATGGAAATTAGCCATAACCACCTGTTAAACTTGTTCGCGCTTAAGTACACCAAGCCTCTGCCGCCGCTTGAGATCCCTAGCGGTACTTCCTGCTCCGCTAACAGTCCTACGGCTGCAACTCATTCCTCTGCATCCACGCAGGGTCCATTGCGAGCTGGAAAGCGCTCAGTGTGGCGGAAAATGAACGATGTCCTCCGCACATCATCAGGGAAACTCGAGACAAGTTCGTGCAGCTCTCAAATTATGCTTAGAACTGCCGTTTGCTCAAACGTGATGAATTACGTTACCGCCAAAAAAAATCCCACCAAATTTTGCTCAACTTTGAACAAAATTTGCGCAAGTTGTGCTCAACTTTATCACAATTTATTTCATGTTATTTCACAGTAGCTGTAAGATTCATTCGACACCGGGATTATTGAACAAAAATATTGTATTGCAGAATGTACACTGAATAGCATTGAAAGAATCTACTTGGTTGAACGGACTTCAGGAACCATCATTGATAAGTCGTCGTCAAGGTCGAGACGGACGACGTTGGCCGCAGATCCACTCGGGGCACTAGTCGACGCGCCAACAGACCAGAATGAGTAATGAGCTCAACATGCTTATTTTGGATGCTTGGCACAGTGCAAAGCAGTTTTTTCAGAAACACGTCGCGATAATTAACGACGTGAAGGTTTGCTCGACATTCAAGTAATGCGTGTTTTGGGGTGTTCCACTGTGGCCATGCAAAATCGGCAGAGGCGTTCATGTGTGGGTTCAGGTTGGTAGGCATGATCATGGTACACGATTCTCAATCCAGTCAACATCGTCGGCGTAAAGTTTGCGTAGCTACAGCGCGCAGTTACGACAGAAACAAAAGTAACAGTATGGCAGCGCCGGTCTTCGATTCCGGCGGCAAGGGGACGAAAGCGAGAGGATACGGTTACGGTGCAAGAAAGAATGAAAGGGGGCGACCCATTGGTGGTGAAATGATGGCGGGACGCCGATGGAGGGCGCGAGCGGTATTAGGCGGACGGAGCAAGGGGGGGGTGGGGTTTCGTGTGGGAAAGCGCAATATTAATGCCACTGGCCCGGTGCCCGGCGCGTCACACCCTCGGTGGTTCCGCGGCTCCTTCTTCTGAACCAGCCCACGCACCCAAGCAACCTCTTGAGGAAGTAGCACATTGTGCTCCTGGCATGGTGCGGGTATGGGGACTGCTCGCGGATTGGTCCTGGCGGTGAGAACTCTGTCCTCCTGGCATATGGGGACTGCTCGCGGATTGACCCCGGCGGCGGATGATATACCACCGGCCTATATACTGGCGGGGGAAGGCCCGGGTACACGTATCCATTCTGCCCTTGGAAGTTTGGGCCTACGAACTGCATCTGCGGCGCCTGTGCGACTGAGTGGTCGCCCCAGAGCGGTGGCCTCGGAGCCTGCGAACGACAGCCCGTGTGTGGGTCAACGAAGAGGTGCGGGTGCGGGGGAGGACCCGGTCGCCGGTCGCCGTAGATGCCGGTCTGCGGTGCTGTGCTAGTTTCTCGGGGTGGTGGGCGTCGTCGCCCGTTAAGAGAGCGTGGGAGGGAAGTTTTGGGGTGGCCAGTTGAAGGAAGGGGCGGGTAAGCCTCGTTAACGGGTGTGAGCGGAGTGAAAGGGTCCGCCTGGGGAACACGGCGGGTATTTTGGCTCCATTCGGAGATCCGCGCATGAAGGCGCCGCTGATATGCCTCTTCAGTGAGGTTATCGTCGGTCATGGTATGCAGTAGGAAGAGCCACCGATCCACGTAGTAGCGCACGTGATGAAGTGATGCGATGGCACATGCAAGAGGTGTTCGATCTCTGGATCGTTCAATTTGATGTTGAGTAAGCGAGACAGCTGATTGAATCAGATTGATCCCGGATCCCCGCGGAAACACAGCCACTTCTCTTTTTGAGAAAGCCATGTACTCATTTCACCAACTGCTCAATACTCTCTGGCTGCTATGTGTTTTGTACAAGAAAATATCTTCCCTAAGGCTGCTCCACTGTTCAAATTTCGGCTATCTCGAAGTGAAAACATCAATATCCAAAGAAGACCCATCCTCGAAGCTGTCGGTTGTCGCCCGCTACGTGTCGCGAAGGTCGCACTGTTTTGACGATGGTCGGGCTGTTTCGACGATTCAGGTGCGGCCCGGAGTCGCTGCAAGATCATCTGCACATGCTTCTGGCCTGTAGTGTGTCGAAGGAAAAGCATTATTTGACAGAGGTGTATGTGCAGCATATACATAGTTATGGTCCCATGCTGTTTGCAGAGTGAGCTAGAAAAGTACTGAGATACGACGGGCTTTAGGGAGCACAGGCGAGGGACGACAAGAGCGTCGAGTGGCGCAGTGATGGTTTGATGATCACTTCCTTTTCTGGGGGGGGTGGGTCGTGGGAAGTATTGAGTGATCCAGAGATCGAACACCTCTTGGGCACATGTGACACTGGGCTCCAGTCCAGCAACAGGTCAAAATCCGCATCGAAAAACTGACAATGGGAGGCACCCTGGCACTGGACCGGATGGGTTGACCTCGAGCTGGTACCATTACAGGCCAGTTGGTGCCTGGGACGCATTCGACAAGGTGCAGTATTGACGCTAAGTTCCGGTCTCTTGGCGCGGTGGCGATGGCATCTTGGAGCAGGAGCCGAATTTCATGGGAGGGTGGGAAGGTGAGGTAAAAGGCTACCATGTTGAGCGCATCATGTTCAATCTGGCGTTGGGCTGGGAGTAATGCGGCTTCCTTCTAGAGCTCAGTCCCACTCCCATTCTTTTCATTGATACTTGAAACCTCAATTGCCATCAAAATATATTGTTGTCGGAAAAAAGCCATTCTCTATGCCTTGCTCGTCGGTGGGGGAAAAGGGGGAGAGATGGTTTGTGGACAAATATAAATTTGGTCGCCAAAGCTCTCTCACCCGGACTCCCCGGAACAGGGAGGCCGAGCTCAAGCCACCACGGGAGCGAAGGCAAGAGACGGAGGCACAGGAGGCTGAGCAGGAGCAACGGCGATATGAAGACGAGCAGAGAGGCTAAGAATGCGCTCACGCGGAATGTCGAGATAAAACTTGTATGCATCACTACGCCAGTGCCCGAGAAGCTGGATCTCGTAATCCGAGTATCCCACTGCGGCAGCCGAGGACGCGGCGCCGCGACGAAAGCTGTGGCCAGAATAAAGGGAGGAGTCGAGCCCGATGTGGGAAAGACGGGATTTGAGGGTTGAAATGAATTTACTGCGTGTGAGTGCGTTGCCATTGCCGTCATTGAAAAGAGGGGAATTTAGGGGTTGAGGGTCAACACGAAAGAGATTCTGTAGTGCCGTAACAGCACAGGTTGGGGCGCCGGGAGCCGCTGCGATGAAGATGGACACTCCTTTCCTAAAAGGGTCCGTCTTCGATGCAGGCAAATCAACGATCACATGAGTGAGATTGTCGATGGAAGGGAAAAACCGGACGCAGGCACGAGTGAGGTGGACGGGGGGATTGAATTTCTCGCGGTCCCCCACGGTAGCTTCCCCACAGCGAAAGAATCCAGCCCAACTGGTTTTGTAGGCAGCATCGATGTTGGCATTCTCGGGTTGAGAGCAATTGCCGGCGACCGCGGCGAGTTTGGTATTGATTTCGTGAGTAATAGGGAGCTTGGGCTTCCGGTCCTTCTCGCCGTAGAAGCGCATGATACCGCGAATGACGCGGTGGACGGTGGGCGACTCGCATGGTTCGAAAGGAAGGCCAGCGTCGACATGGAGGGAACGAACACTGGAGAGGTAGGATTTAATTGTCTTGGGCTGAAGCGCCCGCTCGCCGAGGGAGGATACCCATTCGAAAATAGCGGGCAAGGTGGCAAGAAGGTATTGGCCGGGAGTAGTGAGAAGGTTGGGGCGGAGCTGGACGAAGTCAATATATGATTTCTGGCCCGTGGAGTATGTTTTCTGGGTGCTGGCTGCGAGCCCGCGCCAGAGCCAGAAGGCAGCACGCCGAGAGAAGTGAGAGTGCGTCTCAAACCAGTAATTTGGGACCTCGTTGAGGAGGGTTTGCGGTTGAGATATGGCACAAGGCGCAGCGTCAGCTAGCCGTTCTGATCGGAGGGAAGCCAGACAATGGAATAAAAGAAATCGAGGCAGGCAGCTAGCATGAAGACGGCGCGCACCACAGGCATTTATAAGCCTGAGCGCGAAGTCCCCGAATTCAACCACGAAACAACATTCTGGTTATCACAAAAGAATGTGACGTGCATTCCGCGCCATTCATCTCCCCAACGAAGAATAGCCTGGAGAATTGCATAAATCTCCTTGAACTGGATGTCCCGGTCGCGATAACGGCGAGGAGTACGAGCCGAAGACCCTCCGAGGCCTTTACGGCCGCTGGCATCGGTGTAAACCTCCACGGAGGGGCGCGATGGCGTAAGAAGGCGAACCCTGTTCCACTGGGAGCTAAAAGCCTGCCACCAGCCGATATCTGCGAAGGCGCCGGATGGGATGCGCCGGATGGGCAATGGCGACCGAAATTTCATCGAAAAATCGATGAGGCGCCGAATGAAGGTGCGCGAGCGAGGAATAACTTGCGAGCAAAATTGCAGGTATCCCGTAAGTTCCAGAAGCTCGAGAAGGGAACAACGCCGCTTCCGAGACCAAATCTGCAGTAATTCCTGCAGAAAAGCCAGCTTGTCAGCTGGAAGCCTCGCCTCCATTCTAACGGAGTCAAGGATCAGGCCCAAAAATTCCAGTTCGGTGTGCGGCCAAACGGTTTTGGAATCCTGAAAGAAAAGCCCGAGCTCCTGACCCAGCGCCATTACCCACTGAACTGCGGCATCACAAGTTGAGGGGAGGGTGGCAGGACGAAACAGTAAGATGAAATCGTCCAGATAGTGGCGGAGATGAGAGGGAATATGGCGCTGGATAATCCATTGAAGAGCCTCTGCAAAGAGGTTGAAAATGTAGGGTGCCGACCTTAGCCCGAAAGTTAGGACTAATAAAAAATAGAACCAGCTTCCCCACTCAAAGCCGCAATGGTGCCAATCAGCAGCGCGGATGGGGATGTGACGGAAAGCCTCCTTGAGGTCGAGCTTAGCCATGAGGGAGCCCGGGCCAGAGTCTATCAAATCCGCGACCGCGCGCTCAAACATGTCATAAGATATGTGAGCCTCGGAATCGGAAATACCGTCGTTAATGGAGGAGCCTCGGGGCCAAGAGAGGTGGTTTATGATGCGTAACTTATCAGGGGAGAGGTGCGAAAATTCGCCTGAGGATGATGGATGAAAGGGCCCGCAGCATGACCGTTCGCGACCAAATTGGCGACAGTCTGGTCAATGAATTCCGAGTGCACCGCTGCCGACTTCAGGTTCCGAGCAGGACGCGACGACTCCGACCTGATGAATCCAATATTAGCACCAAACTTTATTATTTGCAATAGCGACGACACAAATGTTTTAGCGGGGTAGTCGGTAAGGTAAAAAGCCCATGCGTCGTGAATAAGCAGCGTATGAACAGGAGTGGAGTCGTGATCGGGGGGGAGGGGGGCGTTACAACGGGGATCGGAGTTGGGGTGAGATGGAAGAGGGGGGACCCGGGGGAAAAAGATCGGAGTGCGGGAGATTGGGAGTAAATGGCGGGGAAGACCATGACGAAGAAACTGTTGGCAAGAGAAACCGGGGATCGCGCTGTCAGCTAGAGCGTGCAGCACGGAAGCGAGTAGCTCTACTCGTTCTGCCAAATCCCCATTTCTTGCACGCCTTCTCACTGTGATCTCCAGCGCACTTCCGACACTTGTGCATGCAGCCGTCCGGGAATGACGAGGAGTCACATTGGCCCTTGTTGAAAGCGAAGCAGACTTGCTCGCCAACGGGCTTAGCCGACTTAGACTTCGGCGATGAGGAGGAGCGCTGGCCTTTGTCGCGAGGAGCGCGACAGCGATCATAGAGGTATTGATTCATCAAGTCAGCGTCAGTATGGCCCCACCCCGAGTAGTCGCCGTCGGCCATCTCGCGCTGGCGGATGAGATGGAACTGCATGTGATACTGCACGACAGCAGACCACTCGTAGCGTTGATGAAGCTCGAGGATATGCGCAGTGTACCACCCAGCGCCGTCTCCGATGATGCGCGTAGAGGTCGTGTCGCCTGCCAAGGCAGCAAAGGCTTGAAGGACGCGGAAATATGTTGTGAGGGGGATGAGAAGAGAATGCAGGAATGGGTAATCCCTGGCAGTGCCAGTGCGAGCCTTCGAATCCTCTGTGCGCTCCACATCAAACTTGTCGCGGAAGCGCGAATCAAGCTTGAAGAGATCCACGGGCTTCAACTCGTGCCGCGCGATCTCCAATAGCATGCCTGCCTCGATGGTGGGGAACAAGGTATATAAAGATGACTTACTCTGTGGAGGAGGAACAGCCACAAAGGGCGGAAGAACGGGCTGGGTGACAGCCGGCGCCGCTGGGGCCGGAGTAGCCTGAGGCTCGCGGTTCAAGAGCGCGTCAACCATCTTCTGGAGGCGATCAATCGTCTGGGTCTGTGCCGCCAAGACATCCGCAGTGGAGGGCATAGTAGGCTGGGGATTAGATGAGGAGCCTGAGGAAGCGGCGGCGTCATCGGCCATATTGTCAAAGACACGATAGTTTGAAAGAAATTCGGCCCAGGCGGCCTGACGGGGTGATAGATCGTTGACAAAGGACGTGATTGATGGAGGCGCGCCTGAAACAGGTGACGTGGGTGGGGACGAGGCAGGGGTAGGGTGGGGTGCAGGAGGCAATGGGGTTGCTGGATCAAAGGTCGTGTGTGACCCGGAGTTGGGCAGTCAGGGCGGCGGCGGTCGGCGGTGCTCTGGATCGAAGCAGAGCGCGAAAAGCCACTTTGGAGCGTGAGCGACAAAGGCTGGGCAACGATGTACGAACACTATCAAGCTGTTGAGAGCACCAGATTTTTCGGAGTGGCTTGACCGAATGGCTTGCGCCCCTTAGCGGAGTTTAAATTTGGTGGGGCGGGCGTGGACGGCGTGGCTTGTGATGTGGCTTGGCTTGTCCTCGGCTACACTGAGTTTTCGCACTGTAACTATGGTCTTGAATACCATTCATCAATGCTTCGCCATTGTCGCTTTCCTATGCCGGGACGTTCGGAACGTCTCGGTCATCTTCGCCGCCGTGATTGATCGCAGTTGCCGTCGTTGAACGGCATAATCTGGCAGTGAGCGTTCAAACCACACGGTATGTCCGACTCATCGATTTCATGGTACAATCGGAGAACAATTACCATCCAGTTGCGTAGGCTGGGGGGACTGTGTGAACGGCGACCGTCCGTTTATCTACATCAGCCAACTGGCAATGCCGAACGTCACATCATTATCCTCTGTCTATGGGTTGTCGCCATCTGAGACACCATCCCCACCCACATGCCCATGCCCATGCCCACGCCTACATCGCACCCACAAACGGGCCTCAAATTCAACAATGATTTCCACTTGGAATTGAACCTGGAACCCAATATCAATAATATTCAGTGGGATCACCAGCAACGCATGGTATGTCTTATTTACAGAACTGTACATTCAATATAACTCTTAGTCTGGCACCATTTTTGAAGACCCGCCACTCCAGAAGAAGCAGGTCGTATTCTTTGTAATTAGATATTGTTGGCCGCATTCTATGTCTTTCTCCGTTCTTCTTCAACTTCCTGGATTGAACCGACACACCCAAATGCATATGGCATTAATTTATACTATAATTTCTTCCGAACCCTGCACGCCGAACGCAAGCCATTCTGCGCAGGAGCGGTTGGCAGCTTAGCCAGAAGCCACATATTTTAAATGCGGCTCCATCACCATTGGCTTCTCGATCTCCAACCACAAGGAGAATTTACCTAAAACTCCCCTTGTCCACCTCGCAGTGGAGTTACGATGAACTCGGGGAATCTCCTTGAGATATTCGCGCAAGCCATTCAGCCAGCATATGTCACGTGCACAAGCCATTCTGCCGCCCATCGCATATCGTCTCAACGAGTCGATATTTCAAACATTTGGCTACCTGCGACTGCGGGGTTCCCACGCTCTCCACCTTAAGGCAGGAATTGGTGTCCGTCCGTGCGGGGGTTCGATACGACATTGCGGTCCAGAGGTGCTGAGAAACCGGGGCGAAGGTGGCCGTGGTTGTGGTTCACGAGGAAGAGAGTTGGAGTGCGGAAGAGCGGCGGCCAGATTATAAACCAAACCAACTACATGTGACCGTGATATGAATTTGCAAAACGGTGCTGCGCATCAGAAATCGTCGTTGTCATTTTGATTATCTTCCCATTCCTCTTCGCCACTTTCACCCTCTTCTCCAGATTCTATGTCTTGGGCGTCGAGCGGCGAGTCCGGATGAGGCTCACGGTCCTCTTTGTCCCCATCCTTGTTCCCATCCTCGTTTGGCGGCGCATTTGCATCCACAGGTTTGTCTTATGGGTAACTATAGCCAATCTTGCCTCCAAGCTTTAGTACTGAAGTGTTTGAAGGGCAGCCAGCGTTGGGGATGGATTTCAAACTCCGCACTTTATGTAATAAGGTCGACCTCCATACATCCGGCGCGTGGTTAACTACAGACTAATTTTTCCATGAATTAATTCAGAACTTCATTCGCATAATCCTGACATATAATCTATCCGCTACGTCTGAGCAGGAAAACGGATTATTCGGGAGATGTCCAGGGTACTATGCCATGGTTAAAGCACAGGGTCGCGGTACATTACATTGCCATATGCTTGTCTTGATAGAAGGGAACCCAACGCCAGAAGAACTGCGCGCTAGGATGCGGGAGAATCCTGATTTCAAGGAGTCAATGTTCACATGGCTGGAATCTATCATCAAGTGTCAGTTACCTTTCGACACGAGCGTCGTCCAAGAGCCCGACGGACCGCTCAAAGCACCTGACCTGCCGGAAGGTCGCGTGGATCCTCGATTGCACCGCGAACACGCGTGAAAGATGTGTCAGAGGAAGAGTTTCAACAGGCCTTCCGTGAAACTGTCCATGACCTTGCAATCCTGTCGAATTGGCATGAGCACAAAGAGACATGTTGGAAGCACTTCAAGAATGGTGAACCTAGAAACGACGAGTCTTGTCGGATGAGGATCAATGGCAGTACGAACCCGTTCACGCACCTGGACTCGGATCCCGAGACCGAATCGATAATGTTGAGAAGATTGCATCCTCGTATTACAGCTCTTTGCAGAACTTAGGGCACGGCCGTTTTTTTTTTTTTTTTTTTTTCCTTTTTGGTCACTTTTTGATCGTTTTGACGAGGACAGCTGTATCGTGCTCAATTCTGGTCTGTTTGTCTCGCGAGTATGCGCAATCAATTCCCATAATCACCAGGAGAGGCAGCACCAGGATAATCGTCAGGGTGGTTATAACCAAGGAGGCTATAACTCGAATAACAATTATACCAGGACTGACGATAGAAAGTGTTTCTATTGCAATGGCGATCACTTAATTAAGGATTGGGGTCCAAAATGTGAACACATTGATGCAGGAAAGATTATTATCGAGAACGGTTTGATTAGGTTGCCAGGAGGGCAGTATCTTCCGAACTCTCCGGCTTGGAAGACGAAGAAGGAAAGGGTTGACCATTACTATGCTAAAGGAGTGGGAGGGCAACAAGCTCCCTTACTTCAAGCATATGGGAATCTACCCTTTGCTCAGAATAATCAGAACGTTCGCTCCGAGGACAGTGTAGTGGACATCTACGATTATAGGGATGATGAGATTAGGTCTATGCGAGTTCAGAGAATGTTGCAACAAAACAACATTAATTCCGGACAGCCTAAGCCAGAAACCTCTAATCCTGGGGGAATACAATTTGTCCAAATTCCGAACAACAACAACGCGGTCAACCTTCCCGCGGGGTGGGATTTGAACCAGTTGGTTCAACTGATTGATCAAGTCCGAGCAATTGGATCTGGCACTACCGAACAATTTGTACAGACGCGAGGAGGGGCTCGTACCGACCCTCCTGGCAAAACGAATTTTTAGATGGTTCAGGGAAGGAGGCTGGGAATAAGCGAAATGCTAGACCCAACAACCTAACCAAGCCTCCGGAGAGCCAAAAGAGAGTTAGGATCGCGGAGAAATCAGAAAACTGGAGACAAAAGGAACTAGATAAAGATGATAGTGATTCGAGTGATACCCCCGAAGATACCCCTACCAGTCCGCCTAAGAAGGTCGCCAAGAGACAGATCATCTTGGACGATGACTTCTCGGACGATGAGTTACCAGAACTACCTTTCGAACGATTGGTAAGGAAGGAAGTTCAGGAAGAGAGAACTAGAAATAAGGGGCCCGTAAAGGCACCTATTCCTAATTCCAAAGAGAGGCATATCGACTAGTGGCGCCAGTTCAGCGACCAGGAGTGGCCGCAGAATTAACGCGACAGATGGCTGATACCAAAATAGAGGTCAGACTTGGAGATATGTGGGCATTAAGCGACCAACTTTCTAAAAACTTGAGGACCTTAATTACTAAACAACGCACACCCGTCAGGCCGGTATTAACAGGAGGAGTCTTTGCCCAGCAAAGTACCTACCCGTATATGGAGGATAATGTCGTAAATATGGAATTGGAACCCGACGCATTGAGCATTGTAGATCTCCCGCCAGTTGAAGCATTCTATGTCGCAACAGACAAAAATCCAGGCTTATAAAATGGTGCAATAGTGGTTCCAGACCCTTATTTACTCCCAGGTCCTTTGCGGGAAGGCTTTGTGCTCTGAATTCCAGGGCAAACAAATGCAATTTAATGGTGGCTTGATGTGCCGAGTTTCACATCAAATCAGTAAATTGCCCTGTTTGGAGCCATTTCAAAGCGGATTTTCATGGGACCTTGTTTGTTGGAAAGCCAGCGCAATTTCGGTTAGAACTGTCTCTGTAGATTTTCTTCTAGTGTCCCAGGTCCTTTGCAGGAAGGCTTTGTGCTCTGCATTCCAGTGCAAACAAATGCAATTTAATGGTGGCTTGGTGTGCCGAGTTTCGGGCTGTGCACCCAAAAATGCAATTTAATGATGGCTTGGGGTGCCGAGTTTCGCATCAAATCAGTAAATTGCCCTGTTTGGAGCCATTTCAAAGCGGATTTTCACGGGACCTTGTTTGTTGGAAAGCCAGCGCAATTTCGGTCAGAACTGTCTCTTTAGATTTCCTTCTAGTGTCCCACCATCTGGCTCTAGTATGCCCACCACACCTAACTCGACGCCTCGGCTGCCACAAACCCCCCGCCGCCACCCATTCTCGCCCCTTCCGCAACGCACACCGGGAGCTCCTCGACGCCACATTCCTCCGCGCGCGAGCCGTCTTCAGGGCATCTTGAAGCCATGGCCACACTCGGTCGACGCGACACGGCGCATGGTCATACTGAAACTGAAGCTGTCTTACACGCCCGACGACTGGCAAATCCACCTCATTATACGTATCCTCCGCGGCTTTGACTCCATGGACAGTGCGTAACCCTCTGAATCACATACAAACACTGGATTGCGCGAAAACCCGGGATATTCCTGCGACCAGCCACTCTTGGGGGCTGATTCAGGATCAGCGTCGCCGGAATCAACGTCTGCTTCATCGTTTGGATCATCGTCCCAGTCATGGTCATCCGGGCCCGACATTGGCTGGTCTTCGGAATCTGCTTTCGACCGTTTTCTCCACCGATTGGGAGATGCGCAAAAGGTGTTGAGGATCCCCCAGGTAAACGGCGCGAGCTCTTTCACTATATCCACCAGTCTGGTTTGGTTGAGCACACCGCGAAGCTCCGCAATGGTCAAGGTACTGAGACGAATACGGAGGAGGGGGCTGGATATGACACGGTCGCTGTCCTCCAATGCCAGCTCGTGTGCGCAGGGTAATGACATCTCCCTGATGTGGGCATGTGCCTTCGGCCAGCGTGCCTTGTCGCGCCAGAGACCGAATAGCATGGCAGGTACAAATCTATCCTCCGGTGTGTTCCCCGTTGCAAAGAATCCCATAAAATGCGAAATGCGTTGGGTAACAAATGGAATTTCAGTGGTAAACAACCAGTACATGAGTTGCCGGGTTGTAACAGAGAGATAGATCATAAGGGAGAAGACGACATCAGCCAATTAACAATTTGATTGCGGCTTGTTTGGCCTTGCGAGCTTGTCGCCAAGCCCACAAGGTCCAAGGGCGAAAAATTACCTCTCCGAAAATGCAGAACAAGATGAGATAATGTCTCAAACATCTGGAGGATGTGTCTTGATTTCATTTCTTGTACTTCCTCCGCAAGGCCCAAAGTGTGTTGGATGGATCTATCACGTCTCTGAGGTACATCTCATCCGTCAATTTGTGTCTTTATTCCTCCCTCTTTCCCGCGAGATTTCTCCCAAATTAACTTCCATCTCATATCTTGCAAGGTACACCAGATATGTCATTCAGTTGCATCTCTGATCTTGTGCCATCTCGCCGACGACAAGAGACTTAAGATCCTCCCTCTAATGTGGTTACCCATCATTGTCTGCACAATGCCTCCTCGACGTACGACTACTGCGGACTACTGCGGACTCTGCACCCTCTGACCCTCCACCCATGGATCCATCTCGAAATTCTCGTACCACCAGAAGCAACACCCGCATGGCACCCCAACAAGACCCGTCAAATGCAGCTAGGGTACCGACCCGTCCGGCGAGGAGCGACTTGCAAGCAACAACAGCTCAGGATCTAGGTCGCGGTTTTGCACAGCTAGCGGGTAATTAACGTGGTTCAATTTACAGCAGTTTGTTTAACTCATTGTATTGTCTCATGTAGCATTAGACACACGCCAAGCTCCGCAGACAGGCAGGCGTGGAATGCCCACCGGTGTTTCGGCTGAATGAAGAATGATGTGAGCACTGAGGGGGTTTCCAGCATGAATTTCAGGAAAATTAACCCCCGTCAAAGCAAGTTGCACAATATTTTCTGTGTTTGGTCCTGCTTTCTCACAATTTTGGCTGTTCGAGCCGCAGGACTGAAATGTCCACAGATGTTATTGCCGAATCAACGGCGTGAACACTAAGAGGGTTTCCAGCATAAATTTAAGCCAAATTAACCCCCCGCCGAAGTTTGCACAATATTTTCTGTGTTTGGCCCTGCTTTCTCACAATTTTGGCTCTTCGAGCCGCAGGAGTGGGATGCCACCCAATGTTTTGGCTGAATCGACGGCATAAACACTGAGAGCGTTTCCAGAATAAATTTCAGGCAAATTAGACCCCGCCGAAGCAAATTGGACAATATTTTCCTTGTTTTGACCCTGCTTTCTCGCAACTTTGCATCTTCGAGCCGCAGGAGTGGAATGCCCAGCGATTTTTTGAGTAAATAAATGGCGTGAACGCTGAGAGGGCTTCCAGCAAAAATTTCAGGGAAATTAACCCCCGCCGAAGCAAGCCGCACAATATTTTCGGTGTTTGGCCCTGCTTTCTCACAATTTTGCATCTTCGAACCGCAGGAGTGGAATGCTCAGCGATGTTTTGGGTGAATCGGCGGCGTGAACGCCGAGAGGGCTTCCAGCAAAAATTTCAGGGAAATTAACCCCCGGCGAAGCAAGTTGCACAATATTTTCGGTGTTTGGCCCTGCTTTCTCGAAAATATTGTACAAATCCGCCAGAACAGCTTAATTTCCTAAGTTGCTGAAAAATTACTTTTTGGGGTTGCCATATATGGAAATTTGATCTACGTGACATGAAAGGGCTTGAAAAATAGTCCACATTCATGTCTTGAACCAAAGGAATCCACCTTGTGGTTGTTGAGATACGGGGCAGACAAAGTCGCGTTTTTGAGTGAATTTCTTGCAATTTCTTCGCTTTTGGGTCAAAATGTGCAACTTGCTCTCCCAGTACTGCAAAATCAAAGAGATATTGGATTGTGCTTCTAACTACAGTGGGGCCAAAAAGAATGAGCGCGGCCGTTTGAGCTCATTTGCGGGTAGAATTGCTTCAAATAAAATGTTAACATGAACTTTGAGTGAATTCATGATCTTCAGGACAGTTTGAATCATACTTTGCCTCAGTCATTGTCCCGCAATGAAATAATCGGGTGGTTTCCGAAAAATCGAGTCTGTGGGTTCATTAGGGACCTTCAAAGATCAGATTTCGAGCTCATTTCAACTTCATTTCAACTTCATTTCGTTTCTATTTCATGTCCTCGAGCGCCCGAAACGAAATTCAACTTCGATCCTGATGTCGAAATGAGCGAAATGAGATTTCGGCAGCTTCGGCTTGGCTTCGGCACATCAACGGAGATCAAGAATATGGCACTTCTACGCGCGGCGCGCGTACTATATGTTCATGCTCCGCTGATCCCGAGTGCGATGCCGAAATGGAGCTCTTGCCGAGGTTCGGTTCGGGGATCCCTGATGAGGCGGTGCTGCGAGGACCATATTCCATCGGTCTAGGCCCCGCAACGTGACTCGGTATGGAGACCTAATTTCTCGAGCTTGATTGGGAGGTGATAGCCAGCGCAATTCTGCGCAAAACAGTCTCTTAGATTTCCCGTTGCCGTCGTCGTTGTTGAGCCTAGGGCTTTGAACCTCTTCATTCTAAAGGGAGGCTGTGCTGTAAAGACCGTATTCCCTAACACAGGGCACTCCATTTCACAACCAAACACAGCTATTCCAAAGCCAAACATGGGCATTCTATTCCAAAACCAAACACATCTATTGGAAAACCAAACATAGGGCACTCTATTTCAAAACCAAACACAGAAGTTATTCCAAAGCCAAACATAGCCATTCTATTCCAAAACCACACACGTCTATTGGAAAACCAAACACGGGTCACTCTATAGGCTTTGGAATAGAGCTCCCTGTGTTTGGTTTTGGAATACCTACCTATGTTTGACTTTGGAATAGAGTGCCCCGTGTTTGGTTTTGGAATACTTGTGTTTGGCTTTGGAATAGAGTGCCCCATGTTTGGTTTTGGAATAGCTGTGTTTGGCTTTGGAATAGAGTTCTCCGTGTTTGGTTTGGAATATCTATGTTTGGCTTTCGAATACAGGATCAGTTGAATTGAACAAATTGGGTCGAGGGCAGGCTCAGGCCGTCATTAGACATGTGGCGGCGCATTGGTTGAACTGACCAAATTAGCTCCCCAAAGCATTGCTAAGCCTGCCGTCCCCCCAAAACAGGTCCTTTCTGGCCCGAGCCCTGTCCCTGTTTGGTAGCTCAATTCTGAGCACTTTAGCCTCCAAGAACATCGAAATCTGGGGCAGTTTTGGCTGAGTTATGAGCAAAATCCGCTGGTTAGGTTTTTCTATTCCAAAGCGAAACAGAGCTATTCCAAAACTAAACACAGGGCACTCTATTCCAAAGCCAAACGCAAAGCGGCAGTATATGAGCACGAAGCTCATCTGGGTCATAAATGGCGTCGTGGTCAGACAAAAAGGGCTAGCGATGACTCAGTGCGCTGAGTAACACTTCGTTGCAATCATGTGGCCAACCAAATGCGACCTATCGTGAAGATATCGACCCTTCTGATCATCGTGCGGGTCACACCATTCGCACGAATTGTCCAGCCACATGTTAATCTCGTGTCCATTCCTGGAGGATGGCATGTCACCGTCATTGATTGGACTCCTAATCATCCTCCACAAGTACCGGTGGGTGGCCATATCCCTCGTCCTCCTACCCAAGATAAACGGGAGCTTGTATCCGAGTACACTACGAGCGGAAATTTCACACGTTCCCACTTGCAACATGTTCCCACGTACCAACCGCATCAAAAACGCGACTTCCTGCATAGTGGTCATTTTTCGCATTTTCATGGCAAAATGGCCAAAAAATGCTCAAAATTGCCAACTTGTCTGCCCATGTCAAATCCAACGATGAATCCCAGGATTTATAGAAGCTCGCAAGGTTCCCTCCGTCAACTCTTTATGAAGTTCTTTCGGAGCAATGAGGTCGCCGTCAACATCTTTGTAGTCGTGTGCAAATACGGACCGCAGCGGTGAATTCAATACATCGACTAGGAACCCTGGGCTCTGTTATACGGATGCAAAGCTGTTTGATATTGGCCGTGGTCGGTACATACATAAGGTGCAATACGGTGATCGAAAGGAATGCAGGTCGATGGTAACTTTCAAAGGAATTGAAAATCAGCGACTGATGAGGACGAAAACTGTCTTGTTAGAAACGGAAACGTTCAAAGTCGCAGAGACAGTCTCAAAACCGCTTTGATCGAACACAATTTATTGAGGTTGAAAATTGCTTTGACCGGTCACTCAGATATACCTCGGTACCACATCCAACGACACGTCAATCGTGTATGATATTATAAAATCAGTCATAGAGTTGTTCGGGGAGCGATCAAAACGCCGATTCTCGGCGGATTTTTTTTTCGATTCTGAGGCCGTTTTTCAATTACAGCTCTTTGCGGAACATAGGGCGCGGGTCTTTTTTTTTTTTTTTGTGAGTTTTCACGAGAATCATCCCTGTGGGCTCAAATCTTGACCGTTCCCCTTGAAAATAGGCTCATTCGATTCAGACAGAGAATTCGGAAGGCATGCCGTCGCCCAATTTTTTCTAAGCAGCTCAAGATCATTTGGGGGGTCAGATTTGGGTGTTTTTGGCTGTACGAGAGCAGACTGGGTCTCACAGTACCAATAATGCTCAGATTGGCCCAGATTTTTAATATGATGTACTTGAGTGTATTCCGGAGGGCATCACGTACCGGTATTTTTAATGTGATCTGTACTTGTAAAAATCGACGAATCACTCGAATCGCGATTTTTTTGAAGCGCCTCCGGAGTCGCTCCACAGCAGAATCAGCGCAGAATCGCCCGAACCCTAACTCACTCTTGCGCGGAATCAGTCGTAATTGCTGAATTTAATTACATAATATAATTTCCTTTGTCTATGCCGACGAAAAATTCCAAAGCTAAGGCTCCTGCTTCGAGAGCTTGGGCTCTTGCCTCCAAGCCTCAGGCACGTAAGAAAGAAAAGAAAAAAGATGAAGAGAGCGACGACAACAGCAGCGAAGACAGTACCGACGCCGGTGAGATTGTATCCAGAACGAAATTAATTCATAATTAATTTTTACTTATATCATGTATGTCAATGACTCGCTATTCTGTAATAATCTTCGCAACTGGGTCCCACTATGAGTGCAATTTCTACAATTTCTACAATTTCATCAGTGTCAGTCCCACATGCCGGAGCGAAGCGAAGGCACGTCTTGTACTATTTCACCACATATGGTGTCTTAGTTATCTCATGAAAATCAAACAGGAATCGGCGCAGAATCGAAGTGAAAATCGGGGTGGTCAAACCTCAGGCCGATTCTTGATCGATTCTATTTGGCGAATCGAACAAGAATCGGCCGAGAAACTACATGTGAATCGGTCCCAGAAACCATCTTTGACTTCCCCTATTGAGATGCACTGATTTCTTTTGCTCCTGCTCAACTATTGATGAAATGATAAGGATTGCTAGTTTAGGCTCGGTTAGGCTCGGCTCTTCCTAAGGATCAGCGAGCATTTGCCGATCGGGTCAGCTGACTTTCCGGCCAAAATTCAGACTTGTTTGCAGAAGATTTACAGCCATTTGCGGAACATAGGGCGTAGACGGTTTTTTTTTTTTTTTTGGCCATTTCCGCCAGAACAGCTGCTGCGATTTCAGAGCTTGACCGTTTACATTGAAAGTATGACCGATGAATGATTCGCCATCAAAAAACAGTCAAGGTGTGAACAAGCGATGCGAGATGTGGTTCACCTCATACGGTGCACTATACACTGCCTCACTGACCCGTAAGGGCGCCCACACTTTGCCAGAATCTAACACAAAGGTCCAACAACGGGCGACACACGAAAAGACAAATATACGCACTGAAAGCGCTCCAGTAGCGCATCCGAAGTCTTCACGAGCCGGACGAGGGGCGCATCGGCGTCTATTTTGTTGAAGAACATCTCGGTTTGACCGATATTCCAGTTGTTTCACTTCGGTGTAATGGTTTGAGGATCAACTTTACTGCATTTCGCTTACTACGCGCTCAGTTCTCCACTGCGTGACTTGAAAGATGGACAGAACGAATCGCCGAGTGAATCCGCATGCGCTGGTAGCTTTTAAATAATTGTGTTTGCCAAGGGATATATTTGTACCATGTTTGGCACTGTGTTTTGCATAACATTTATAACACCTGGAATATTGTGGTGAGACACCCCGTTTTTTTTCTAGGTGTAGTTCAGCTCGTTTCCGCAGGTGCCTCCACATTCAAAAATGTCAGGGGTGCAGTCCTGATGTACATTGAGAATAGAACATAAAATGATTACAAATATTTATACCCTGCCAGATAGACGACAGCCGGATCACTATACCCACATAACTTCGCCGACACGGCAATCCCCATGAGGGGACCCAGACTTTCTTTGTGTCCATTTATATGTCAAGCCCTGTGCATGAATATAATGCAGGGAGGCGGTTCTGTGAGGATCGTATTCCTGCCGGTCCGTAGGTCTAGGCCTCACAATGTGACTTTGTATGGAGAGTTAATTTCTCGAGTTTGATTCCGAGGTGATAGCCAGCGCGATTATGAACAAAACTGTCTCATCGGATTTCCCGTTGCTGCCCTGGTCATTGAGCCTGGCACTTTGAAGCTCTTCATTCCGGAGGCAGGCGGTGGGGTTGTGACAAAGTCGTGGTGCCAATACAACTTGTTCGTCGGGGCTCATAAGACCTCGATGGTGTAGTTGAAGCACGCCTGAATCTACTACATAATCTTGTAGCGTCCATCAGTTAGCATCAGTTCGATTCTGGTCTTGCTCGTGCAAGTCTCAACAGTTCGATTGAGCTGGAAAAAAATCATGGGGTGGAGACCTGCTTATAGCTGCAAAGAAACTGCCATTCCAATGCCCACCACTTGATTTCGGAACTGCTACAGCACAGAGTGTCGAAGCCTAGTGAAAATGAGTGTGAATTTCACCAACTCCGGGTTTCACAGCGGTGGAGACAGGAGGAAGGACACCCCTATCAGCCTGAAGTGAGGCTCCTAGGTTATTCGGAGACTTTCGTCAGCGCTGTACATATTTGCTAAGATAGTTCCATATCGATGGGAACCACAAAAAGGAAGAAGAAAAGGAGAAAAGAAAAAGGGAGAAAAAAGTCAACTGTGAACGACCCTGCTTGTTTGCGGTGCAAGAACCGAAAATTTCTTCGCCACGCATAAAGCGCGCAAGCTTCGGATCGTACGACCAATTTTAGTTCGTACTCCGGCATCTGTACACTTTGGATGATATCATAGGCCGAGGAAAAGTCTATCAAACCTGATCGGAGATATTAAATCATATTCTCCTCAATCCAGACCCAGTCAATATACCGCGGCCGCCCAGAAAGCGGAGAAACGAAGAAACGGAGAATTGATCGTGACTTTAATGTGACATGCCAGATTTGACTTGACTTGACTTGACTTGAGTTCTATTGTCATCGTACCTGGCTACAAATAGCTACGCGATGGTACTTCTACATATTGTAGGGCTGGGTTTTATATGTATGGTAACTATCGGATTTAGGAGAGGGAAACAGGTATAAGTAAAGAGAAAGTAAAAGTAGACTACGCACAGGGAAATACTTGAGGGTGAGGTTTCTGAAAAAAAAAAATGGAGGAGAGGGATTGCGACTGGGAGGATAAGATAGCATGTCACACTGTTACCGTCGTTGCCAAATCTCAGCGGTCTGAATCACAAATGAAATGCTCGGCGCCCTCCTGTAGGGTCCATAACGACTCTTGGAGAAAGGAACGGCTTGACGGCGGGTAACAGGGAAATAATAGGGAACATTAAGCGAAGTTTGAGGACAATGAGGAGGGTTGAGGCCGCGAGTCGCGTCAGAATTGTGGGGGCAAGTTGCACGACGATAGGAGGAAAGAACAAAGGATGCTGATTTGGATTAATAGTTGTTTCTTGTTGACCGGTGCTGTTCCAGAGATGGAGGTGTCAATAGCAGTATTGAGGACCTTCAGTGGTCTTGGTTCGGAACATTGACCAGAAATCAACTCAAGTCTGGGTGCCTCAGCAATCCGATCTCAAAATCATTGATCCTTAAACGAAGGCAGAGTGACAGGGAACTGGGAGACTTGAAGTGTACACTCCATCCACTATGATAGACATAACAGTGAGATGAGGAAGGCGGGTTAGGAGGCTGTAGGGAGGAAGAAGAGAATTGAGTGGCCGCAGACATACACTGCCATACATAGTCACGAGTCCACAACCCCAAGGAGGCAATTCAGAAACAATTATTTTCAGACGACAAGGGAGGATAGAAACCACGACCTCCAGTAGTGCCCAAAGAAGACCAAACAATGCAATTTTGGCGGACGCTGTGTTATTTAGGACACTATAAGACCCACTACCTAAAGTTAGTGGGAATTGCTGACCGAGCCCGTGACCGCGCTGAATACTTTTTTGGGCACCGCCTCCGCGCAGAATGGAGAGCTCTCCCGCCTGTGGCTTAACACCCAGCGCAGCAGGAGCAATTCCAAAGAGACGGTTTTGCTCAGAATCGCGCTGGCTATCACCGTGCATCTAGACCCGAGAAAAAGAAATCTCCATACCAAGTCACGTTTTGTTGGATCTCAAATCGCTTTGCCCGAGCCGGTGACCGCGCTGAATACTTTTTGGGCACAGCTTCCCCGCAGAATAGAGAGGTCTCCCGCCTGTGGCTTAACACCCAGCGCAGCAGGAGGAATCCCAAAGAGACGGTTTTGCTCGGAATCGCGCTGGCTATCACCCCGCATCCAGACCCTAGAAAAAGAAATCTCCATACCAAGTCACGTTTTTAGGCCTTGTTGGATCTCAAATTGCTTTGCCCGAGCCCGGGACCACGCTGGTTGATGAGAGAGCCTTCTGGTTTGGACAGGGAAAAGGGAGCACTTGAAGAATTTAAGCTTTGCAGGCATCAAACCATGGTTTTGAAACCAGGGCAACCAAAGATTGCCATGTATACATTGTCTGGATTATTTACGAGCGAATTTTTGCAGCAGATGGCTGTCCAGTGAGTCCTGGGACCCAACGACATGCGACAGCTTTCGTGGACTGGTGGACAGCGGGAATTTATACGTGGGGGATTATGCGTACGTAGAACGGTATTTCTCAGGCCATCTTTAATTGAAGTTGGTCCGCGCGCACAGAAGATTTTTGATGAGCTTGGGACGGAGACTCACGCGCTGCGGAAGGCCGCTGCGAGCTTGAATACAGTGTGAAGGAAGGAAAAAGCAAGTACCAACATCATTGACATTGCGGAAGATGAGGAGATGGACGAGTAGCATCCCAGGGATTTTTTGGCGATTTTTAGGACCATTGAACCATTTTTTCCCGAAATTTTGAGGTCCGAAGCAAAGTTCGGGTAAAATCTGGACCAACCTCTCACTGGAGGCAGAATTCGGGTAAAAAATTGGGACCGGACCCAACGCAAAGTTCGGACAAAAGTTTTTGAGGGCCGAAATTCGTATCCGACCTACCAAGGGCTCCTGGAGTAAACATCAACAAGTAATGTGCACGTGATTATCGGCGGACGCGATAATTCTTCCTCAAATATTCTACACTTCGAACTTCGACATTTAAATAGATCTAGATTGATTTTATGCAATGCAGTATGTTATCTGAATATTCTCAGATTTGTTTATGGGAGCCCCCATGTGCTGTGAATATTTTTTAATGCACATCGCAAATCTGGCAGGCGTTGATTGATAGACGAGAATACATTTTGGTGCGATGAAATAATACAGTGGCTGGGGCTACAAGAAAGTTTGCAAAGTCCGATGACAAAATCCAGAGCAGGTTGGAGCGATACAAAAACATCACTTGGATACAGTTCTTGAGGATAAAAGGGAAGTGCAGACAGCGGCCAGAAAGACGACTCACCCTTGGGCGCAGAACGTCTGCTGGATCTACGAGTAGTAGTTTCCTGCTCTATCGTTGGCTTTGTGGTCTTGGATTTCTCATCCTTGCGGGGCTTGGCGGCGGACTGAGTGAGCTCCCCAAGAGCATCGCTCGCAAGCGTGCCCACGACGAAGAAAACGAAGACGAAAATATCATGCCAGAGATTTCTGCTCCGCGAAAGCCGAAGAAGAAAAGGCTAAGTGCTGATCAACGCCTGGCCGCAGCGAGTCTCAGATCTTACCCCTGTAAATCAGTTTCCGTAGTTTCATATAATATTATTTTACCAGTTATCAAATAAAATGTGAACAGACCTAATTATGTCCGATTTCTGTCCTTGAATCCACGCCCTGTATTAGTTGTGTTCAGGTATGCTTTTCAGTTGTCCTTAACAACACAAATGTGATCCTCTCTCACCCCAAGCTACTCAAGCCACTCGCGAAGCTCATAAACTCGACAAAACGATTTGTACGTGCTCGCTTCCTCCTTCTTTATTTCCTTTCTCTCTATACATTACATACTTACTAATACCTCTCTCAAATCTCATCCTTCCAAACACATCTGCACACATCCCTCCACCTACTCGCGTTGTCCCTACCTCTCCTCCGTTACCAAATTGACTCTCATGTTTATATAGATAAGCTTACTTACTCTATCACCTCGAACAACAGTACATAACCCCACACTTGGACTGCTATCATAACCGTAGAATAGGCTGTATGTAGCGAAATATATGAAGATAGCCAAGTGCACCATACTGAATTATTTCATTCAAATCGGCAGTCACGTGACTACTCACCGCCAGAAAATCCCACAAATCGAGAAAAAAATATTGCCGCAATAAAAAAATTAAAAAAAAAGGCGAGCCTGACGCGTGACTATCGGTTTGAATCAAAAAAAATCAGTAGATTTGAATGATACGTTGCTCTTGCCCACCCCCCAGCGACTTTGTTGAATAAATTGCAGGAAAGGGGATGGGAGGCCGCGAAGCGGCCGACCAGTCCCTTGTAATCTGTCAGAATGACAAGTTTACACTGCGCATCAACGCTGTAGCTAGCGGCGTAGCGAAGTGGCGAATGGTCAATTAGTGTTCTGGCTCGGAAAGCATTTTGTCTCACTTCTTCACGGGGGGAAGAAAGATCATATTTGATAGCCTTCTGGGCGTATTCGGGGACGAAATCGTCCTCTCTGGACCCCGGGGACATCGGAGACACGCAAGCCTCTCGTCGTCTACGGTGATCCTGCATACACTGTATCGACACATGTTTGCACTCCTTAAAAAAAATATCAACATCGTCTAACATCATATACCAGCTATGCTGCGAGGAGGGATATAACCAACTGAGCTTCAGAACTCAAATGATTCGGTTTGAACAAGGTTCGGCAAATGTCCGTCATCAACATTTCCAAAGGGCAACATTGTAGTACGAAGCGAATTCCCTAGCAAACCATCGTCGTCTATATAGACCTCGCTTTCAAGCCCCTGCTTCTGTTTCGCTGTTTCCTTGAAATACGCGGATTGTATCTCGTATTTCTGGAATCACAGTGAGTGAGGAAAGGTTTTCAGAACATGGAACACAAACAGCTCACTGTGTACTTCCCCACAACAGATTCCTCCTGCCATAGACGTTGAGCAATTCTATATGTTGGTTAGAAAGGATTAAGTGGTTCAAACCTACTATGCTGTGTCCGTGCGGTGGTTTTGGTTTTAGACGTGGATGAGGCATGACGAGTTTGCGGTAGCGTCGTGAATGGAACCTGAATGACTATAACGGACTACAATCCAAAACGCAACAGACACGGCCATCCCCGCCTCGGGCGCGGGGACGACCGATGGTTCCTTGAACAGAAGAAACCAATCAGTGATTTGTTCAGAAATAAGGTTGGGAACGGAGAGAGATAGCTCATCAGAATCCTCCTCGGGGTTAGCTACTCCCCTCAGATCCGTCATAAAAGAGCGCTTTCTCCCCGAAAGATTGGAGAAAGGAATACAATATAGTGCCGCTCGGTGGATCACGGACTGTCAATGGATCATTCATTTCCTGAGCCACGCACACGCATCCTGGGGCCAACCAAATGCACTGAGAATCTAACTTACATATACTATCTGCATGTACTGAATTAATTTTGAGCGAAAAGCTCCACCGAGTCTCCAGGGAGACATGTTTTGGGGCAAATAAATTATGGATCACGCCATCAGTCACTTTCCTTTTCCTTGATTCTCCGACCGTTTGGGAGGGTTCTGGATCAAACTATTTTTTTTTAGGATAGATGACCATGGTAGCTATTATTTGTTTCTAATAAGTGAGGCAATCGGCGCAAAAATAGGGCTTGCAGAATTTGTGCAAGCCGAGATATATGAAAATTGCCACATTAGGCAGTCAGCGGGAGACATACACAACTGCCTTCAGAGTACTTGTAGGGGAGTAGATTGTTTTCTAGGCAACCTAGATGGATTCCTGGGGGTCAATATGGATGCATAAATGTGGTTCCCAGTGGCGGTTGGTCACGAAACCGTTGAAAAATAGTGTGATCCAACGAACGGAACTGTGGCACTTGCCATCAAAAAAAGCATTTCTTTTTCCTGGCCACATCCTCTCAGGTAAATCATTCCAGTTTCAATGCAGGATAACTCAGTATGTCCTCTAGTATGTCTCCATTTAATTTGGGAATGTATTGTGCCCAATTGTACTCTCTATGAACAAAAAATCAAAGTAGTGATCCAAGGAGCGGCACTCTGTCTCTCCTCTCCATCTCATAGTTTCCCCGTACGATCTCTCCTTTTCATCGCATTTTAAATTACGTATCATCTCACTCATACTCTCGTAGTTTCTTCCCACCCCCCATGGTACATTACTTAGAAGTACTGCCGCGTAGCCAATATGGCCAGGTACGGCGTAAATAGAATTCAAGTTCAAGTTCAAGTTCAAGTTCAAAATCTGCCCAAAATGGAATTTTTTTCGTTCGCGCCTTCGGTACTGACAATGGCTGTTACTGGAGCGCGCGACCCATGCGTTCATTACAATTTCGATCTTTTTTGATCAGAGTGTTCGTTTTCCAACTACGACAGAGAAACGCACAATTTACCCCGTTGGCGGGCTCCGCAGTTACGCTAAATTATTGGCGCACAATCTTGAGAATGTTGAAAAGCGTACCTAGACAGCATTCAGCCCGAAGACAGCCCGAAATCACAGATTACCCAGGGGGGGGTCCTTACCCCCCCTCCAGATTATAATAAACTCGCGTTAAATCGTGTCTGCATTTGGGTCCCCGATTGATGGGGTCCCGACAGCTGTCTCGGCATCGTCTCGGAAAGCGTAAAAATAATGCTCGTAGAATTGTTTATGCTGATGGAAAGTGGGTGACTTCCCAGGAGAAGACATTCCTTATGTTTATAACTCAAGACTCTGCTATCAACCTTGAAGACACCCAGAAAATATTGTGTTTCTTTACAGCTCTTTGCGGAACATAGGGCGCGGCCCGATTTCTTTCGAAATTTGAGGTTATCACGAGATCGGCCGTAGCACGCTCAATTCTGCACCATTTTCCTTGAAAGTAGAACCGAAAGATTCAAATTTCCATGGCGGAGGGCACCTCGGGAAACGGTGCAGAATTGAGCGTGCTACGGCCGATCTCGTGAAAACCTCAAATTTTGAAAAAATTGGGCCGCGCCCTATGTTCCGCAAAGAGCTGTAATGATGTTTCTGTCCCACAACAGGTGTGGTGGTGGTGACATCATCGTCCCACTGAGGTGTTGGAAATGTAAACAGTATGGAGTGGCAGGAATCAAAACCATGATAGATTCACTGCGTTCCGGGTACCCCTAGACTCAGATCCACCTAGCTGGTTGCGCCTCTGTTGGGGTGTGTTAGGTATCCAGACAGACCCTGTCTAGGCGACTAGACAGATCTTATGGCGAGCTGAGCGTGCCTCATGTCTAGCCGCTATCAGTTCGGCTAACAGAGATCAGTGTAGCCGATTGCGACCTCTAGCCAGACCTACAGGGACCCCCACTGACCCCCACTGACCTTCTCCGAAATGTAACTTAAATCCACAAATAATATTTCATTCGAGCCAACTGATATATGTTTAGCTCTTTGTAGGTGACTAGGAAGGGCCACAATGACCCACACTGATCTAGACTGACACGCACTGATCGAATCAGACCTATAAAGAGCCAAGCAGAGCCAAAAAAGACTGTGTTTAGTTGCCTAGCCATAGTCACCTGTGTATCTATTGCTAGGAGACCTAGACTCAGGCTGAGTCTAGGAAGGCCCGGAACGCAGTGATTCAGCGATGGGAAATAATCTAGAACAGAACCAGGACCAAGTAGACCGAAAGACCATTTCTACTCATGGGTACTCATTGCTGAACCTTTAGGTTTGGCTACCCACGATTGACCACGTTCTGTCAAGTCCGGATCGATCCCTGCAACTTCGATCAGACTCTATATAAACCAAAAAATTTCGACTATCTTAATTTTAGTTTATTGAGTCTGACTACGGGAGACTAGTCGACACCCGAATTTAAGTGATTTCCAGATCACATTGAAGGCCTCCGTATCACAGGTTGCCGTCGCCGCCAATATGGGAGTCTCCTGCCCAATATAATCTCGCAGTTTGGCAAGTCCGCTGTATTCCTTCCTAAAATCATCCCCCCACTCTACAATGCAGTGTGCTTCATCAATAACCAACGCTTGGACTCGTTGACGGAAGCTTCGATCCTGCCACAGCTGGATGAAGCTGGAGGAGAGCGCCATCTCCGGAGAAACATAGTATAGGTTTGCATGCCCCTGACGGAGGCCTGCCCAGACTTCGGGGCAGACGGTATCTTCATTGACCATCACCGCTTTTAGCCCCTTTTTCTGCGCTTCATTGACCTGCCGAGCGATCGTTAAACGTATGTATAGGATATCTAGCTTGTCAAAATACCTGATCCCTCTCCAATGCCTTCAGCGGACATATTACAATAACAATTTCCGCTTTATTGAGGGCGGCAAGACCCTCAAAAATAATGCTCTTCCCATATCCAGTGCCCGCCAGCATCAACGAGTCGTACCCCTGGCGCAAGCGGCGTAGGAGCTCCCCTTGCCAGTCGTCCAAATTGAAGGTGAGCCCGAGCCGCTCTCGAGTCCTGATCTTCACGTCCTGCAACGTCTCTTTCAGCACTTTTATCCCAAGTAAGCGGTCCGGAGCCGGAGTTTTGCGCTTCCTGGGGGTCGCGGGGACCCGATGTCGAGTTCCATTGAGTATTGCAGGGAGCCTACAAAGGACCTTCCGCGTGGGGGACTCCATAGCGCGTCGAGGAGGCAAATTTCTTGAATTTGAGATATGTCATTCGTTGGGTCCGCGATTTCGGCTTTCTCTCCTTGACATAACTTCTGAACATATCCCAGGCGCAAATTGACTCCAATTCCGAAGGCCGGTAATAGATATCATCAAACAACCTTGAGTATTTTTTCTCTCGCTCGTCCCCATCCCGGAAGTCTGGCTCTCGGTCCAAATTGTCAGCTGAGAGGAAAATCAAGGAATCATCTTCGTCCTCGGGAATGATCATTTGTTGGGCCAGCTCAGACTCTGTGGTATCACGATCTTCGTTAGACACATCAAAATTCGCATCTGAAGTTTCCCGTTGCAGATCAAGTGAAAAAATGTCGCGGGCAATGTCTCTCAACATAGAAGACCACCAGTAAACTTGGTAATCATCTGATGTATAATGATTCTTCCGACCAAGTAAAAAACTTGCAACTTGTTGACCGGTGAGTTCGCGTTTCCCAACCAATGTATTTGTTGCTTTCACCATCATTAAGCGGCTCATTTCGGAACTGTCAACATTCCCATCGATATCCATTGGTGGATTTTCTTGCAAGCCTTTGATTGAAGCACAGAGAGCCGAGAAGACTATGGAAGTATCCAGCTGCAACTTTATGGTGTAATTTGCCATGTACTCGACCATAGCCATTGCAACGGGTCCGGAGGCAGTTTGTTTTAGGTCAGTGTTGCATCCAAGGCAAAGTGTAGCTGTCGGATTATGCCCGTTCAAATGGCCGTTCTCACATCTAATGACAAGATCACCATCTTCGTCGAAATGTGTCTCAGGAACGAGAGGCCTGGGAAGTTGGAAACGGCAGTCATTATCCGGGTCCAAGAGTGCGTGAATTCGACGAGGGATGTGTTTGAAGCAAGTTGCATTGTGCTCATGAACCAAGCCGGTGGTCTCACACAGATTCCGGTGCTGCTGAGCCCGTTTGAGATCATAGTCTGGAGAATCAGGATTCAACGGGCGGCTCAAAACTGGTAGCTGTTTGGGAGTACCTTCGATGGGAACGTAAAGAACTGTGTCTTTTGGAAAGCTCTGACAAATTAAGTCGTCGTACCATGCAGCCAATTTCTGCTTAAATTCGGGATCAGAATTCATTCTTTCTTTCATATCCAGGGGTGAAGCTGGTGCTCCCTTAGTCCAGATGAGAAGATGTCCGTGAAGAGATCCTCTGACTTGAGCTTCAACTGCAGTATACCATCCTTTAACTTCACCAAGGATCCCGATCTTCGAGGCTCTCTTTGTACCGAGGATTATCTCAAAGAATTTAGAAATCATCAAGTGAAAAAACTGAGCTCCAGCAACCGGGTTTTCGGCCAAGGTTTTTGCCTGAGTACTTGGTTCCTTTGCAACATCGTCCAAGGAATCAAATATCTTGTCCAGATCAATTTGCCTTCCGGCTAGAACTTGGGCAATGGGATTATGGGAATCTGCAAAATTGACCGTGGCAAAGAAATGGGGCAATCCATCGCACGCGATTTTGCCATGACACTCTTGCTTCATATTGGCGACGTCTCCAACTGAGCCTGGAATATGATCAGAGACATAATTGAGGTACTTCATCCTATCTGCTGCGGCTTTCTCGCCTTCGGTTTCTGGTTTTGCAAATGAATTTTTCTCCAGCTTGGCTTGGTAGGAATCCATCGAGCTTCGGTCGAGTTTCTGCATCAGCCCATGTATCCTCGGAAACCAAGACCGGTTGACTGCAAGACGGGATTTGAAAGAAGACTGGCGCCGTTGTATGATGTTACTCATAACAAAAATGAAAGATTTATGGACTTGGAAACGATTATCGGCAATGCTCAGCAAGTGTTGAACATGAGGCCGTGTGTCAAGCTCGTGAAATCCGATGTCTGTGCTCAACCTGACATTATTGTTGTCAACCATTCCGACCCCATAAGGGAAAAGAGTTGGAAACAACCATCCGAATACTCGAGGATTTTTAGAAGTTGACAAAGGCGTGCTTCCAGATGGAAATTTGACAAATCCCGATTCTTGCTTCTTCAACTTTCGCAGTGCTTCCAGTTTACGTTGCTTGTACGTTGACCGTAGATTGTCTACATCCACAAGCGTCGTAGCAGTGAGCTCGAATGTATTGGACCCTTCGAATAACTCAGAATTTGCTTGATCAGAATACGACGTATATGAGGATCCTTGTTTATTTCCAGAATTTGTTCGGAGGAAATCAGTTGTTGCGAGTGGACAATCATGCTCCGGATACTCCTCTAGATTCTGAACCACTGAGTCCTTGTTGAGGTCAGAGTACAGTGGATTATTCTCGATGAGCCAAAATAGAGCTCTCCGAATGCATTCCCGACGAACCAGGAGTGGGGACTTCCTTAGCATATCCTGGGTAACTTCAGTGTCTGGAGAACCGACAAGAATAACACATATCTCATCTCTGATTGTAAACAACGGAGGGGGCATAGCAGACATAAATGAATTGGAGTCCTGAGGTAAAATACAGACATTTCCGCGAGCAGCCATCTGGCCAGAAGGGCCGAGCGATAGTTTGTACATGCATCTTGTTGCTCGGGCACGCGCAATTCACTGCTAGGGCCGAAGCACAAGCCGACTAACTGGTACACCGCAAGAATCAGGGCTATCCATTGGAAGTCCGAGGGCTTCAAAAAACGGCTCTCGGACCGTGCTGGAATTGCGACAAGGGGAGCGCACATTTTGACAACTCCATTTGCATTTTGATAAGCATGACTGTATTGCCACCGTTTACATTTTGAAACGCGTGACCTCTGAGTTGGAATGGAGCCAGACTCTTGGGAGGATTCAGCACTGATTAGAAAGAATAGGGGGTGTCTTCCTTGACTGCAATCCTGATTTGCTTCCCGATCTCAATTTCCAACACGGATAACAAATGTGCTTGCTCTAATATGAGCGTTTAGCCCCCGTGAGGGTACGGACGGTGAATGTAACCCCTGGTTTCAATCTAGGGGTCAGGAAATATTGGGCAGATTTAGTCTCCATCAACCTGCCGGCTCAATTTGAAAACCTGGCATCATATGCACTATCCCGGTATTTCAGGAACTAGATTATACATACAAGTCCACCATATCAAATATCTAGGGCAAACGGGGGTCAAACACTAATGCTAGAGCTGTCCTGCCCGGAAATGTCCCAAAATGTGCTCACTTGAGCCATACATTTGATCCGAGAACCAGGTAAGAAATCTGAGGACACATAAAACTGCGCATCGGATCGGAATTGTGAATCGATTGAAGATACTCACAAGGAAAACGGACGAGAATTGAGCCCGCAATTACTGTTCTGCCCAAAACAGCCCAAAACAGAAAAAAAATGTCTGTGCCCTAAGTTCTGCAAAGAACTGTAAGGTATTTTGGGCTCACAATGCCCGATCCAAGTTAGCCATTTTGAGCATTTTTGTGAAAAATGTCCCAAAGATGCTAAAAAAGGACAATGTGGACGTCCCGGCTTGAGCTTAAACCCCTATGAATGTAGGTCAACCAATATATCTTTGAGATCCGTTTTTCGAGCACGTTCAGACTGTGCATGCCCTTTTATGGAACAGTGTTGCAAGTGATATTGTAGTGTTTTTACTGTCGCAGCGCTAGAAATACTCCTTCAAGGACTCGGGTTCATCGCTGAGAGACACGTAGAGCCGCAAAAACTGAACAAAAAATTCCGTAAACATAATGCACGTGAAAATTTAAGGCCTTCAGAAGGGCTTGAAGTCCCGGCGAAAAAGGCCTTAAATTAAGGCCTTCGCCCTTCGGGCGAACACTGCGGGCCCCGGCGCTCTCTGTATTGTATGTAGCGGAGCATTTTCCTGATGTGGGCCCGTTCCGCCCATAGTGACGGCCGTTTTTGCGACGGGCCGTCACGTTAAACGGCCGGGTCGGAGCCCTACGACTGCTTAATGACGAGCAAGGCTGAGCATGACGCTAAGGCACTTAAAAAGTCGCTAGTGCTCCGCACATGGGCAAACGTACTCCGAGACGAAAACAGACTCCCGCTCACAAGAGCCGAAAACCTGGTCGAAATAGTACAGTAAGATGTTGGTCACATGCGACACATGACGATTAAGCCCATCAGGGGACAGCCCAGTAGCCTTGTAGATGAACAGCATAGCAGAGGGACAGGCCGACGAAAACGAAGGGATCTAAGAGAAAACAAAACCCAATAGTGGTGGGTTGTAGATATCGAGACCGATGTCTTTCTATAAGGTAGTCAGTCCGCTGAATTTTGACGGAGCAGTCAACGGCGGTGAGGTCCAAATGGTGCATCCTGAAAACCCGGATCTGTTGTGGTGTTCCAAGCAGAGCCATTGGATACACAAGTCAAAATTTCAACTGGGCTTTGTGCGATGTGATGATTGTACCATACGGCGACTTGAGGCTGCAGCTAAAAAGAAGGCTGATGGTGCAGCTACAGCTGCGGCTGCTACCCTCCAGCAGCAATTAGATGCTCAGGTCAATGAGAATGGCCCTCCTCAAACACCACCAATTCCACCAGACCCTGTCCTTGGACAGAATCAACCAATGCCTATTCTCTGAATCAGCAGTTTCTGCTGAAGATAAGGCCTTGATGAAGGATGTCAGAGACAAAATTATGGAGGTGGAACTGGAGTTAGAGCATGTCATGAACACTGGTTTGACCTCAATGTTGTTAATGGGAAATGTCACAAGTGCCGGAACGGAGTCGAGCGGGACAAATTCCAAACATGCAATGAAATGAACCCAGGAGTTGTACCAGGGTCAGAGGTTCTGCCTCTACTCACACAAATCGAGAAGATGCTCATCTCACCTGTTAATGAATAAGGTCCATTTTGCGAGTACTTTCGGACTGTATACATCATTTTTCCATACAAGATCATTCCACAGACTCGACTTTTCAGAAAACACCTAAATATTTTATTTCGAGAGAACGAAGGAGGGATGGTATGGATTAAACCAAGTATATCTTCATGAAATCGACGAAGGTTCATGGCAACATTTTATTTGGAGTGATTTGGCTCAGAAATAACCGAAAACCTACGTGACATTTCTTTTGGTCAGTTAGTGTACTATACACGAGACTAAAGACATCATATTTGTACAAACTTCCGGGCCTCATAGCTCCACCATCTCTTGAGATATTGGTAAGGAACTTTATTATGAGAGGTAGGCCAAGATATGAAGAACAACTTTCCTCAATTGACCTAAGGGATTGATGTTGAAGGAAAGGCAGGGGAGACGTGCGGCAAGGTCATGTTTTGACGCAGTCTGAAGCAAGCCCCTTCTGGCGAAGACCTTTGTTTGGCTGGTTTATTCGCTATTTGTTCGGCCTGCCGACGCAATGCCGCACGCCAGAAGAGGGCTTGGAACGAACCTAGCCTGTGATTGTGTGGGAGCACTCGGGACTGCGGCATGTGTTCCGAAACAGTACCGGATTGATGAATGAATGGCAACCGGGTTGATAAAGGGTCGGCAGCAAGGATATCAATCAGCGGAGATGGCGGATTTTAAAAAGCTTCGGACGGACAGAAGCACGTAATTTTATAAAGAGGGAGATACTGTCTGTCGCACGATTCCGAGCAGAGGGGATCCCACAGATTAAAGCTGCCACCAATGCGGCTCAGCTTGGTGGTCGAGCAGCGGATTAACTGGTTGCTATTTTAGGCGTATTAGCGTCGTGAGATGCGGGTTCAAGCGGCGTCGGCTCGGTATGTTGAAATATTGTAACAAGAATCGGCCTCAAGTTCATTTACTCCGGGACGAACATGCCGACACTTCGATGCTCCACCCATATGGGGAACTATATGATTTTGCGTGCTAAATGGTCGTGTACTGCTCGTTACAACATTAACGGATGTAATGGGTTACTCGCACTTCAAGGGCAGGTGGAAGGAGGGTTGTCGAAGGCATTGTGGATCGGAACTGGTGTTGCGAAATAAATACCTTAGATTGCACTACCATGCACTAACCCGAACACGATCCTGTTGGGCACAGCCTCCCTGCAGAATGAAGAGCCTCTGAGCATCTGGCTTAACAACTAGAGTAGCAGGAGCAAAACCGAAGAGACAGTTTTGCTCAGAATTGCCCTGGCTATCACCCGGGATTCTGACCTGCGAAAACAGATCTCCATACCATGTCACGTTTTGCTGCCGCGGACCGGGTTGAATACGGTCTTGTTGGGCACAGACTCCCTGCAGAATGAAGAGCTTCTGAGCATCTGGCTTAACAACCAGAGCAGCAGGATCTGACCCCATTCGCGGTCGAAAACTGGCTGTGCGGAATCTCTGGAGCCTTTTCTTTGAGATGCTTCACACCACATGTATCGGGATGGATTGCCAATCAAACCCATTCACGGCATCTCAATGTGGGGCTCGGCACCGCAATGTTGAGTTTATAAAGCCATTCACAGCATCTCAATGCTGGGCTCGGCACCGCAATATTGATTGTATAAAGCCATTCACGGCATCTCAATGCTGGGCTTGGCACTGCAATGTTGAGTGTATTTTGGCCCGTGAGCAAGCCCTTCGCAAGCTACAAAAAATCTGAGTCGCAGGAAAGTTTCGTATTGACCAGGGCTATCGATCTGGGCCCATTCGCGGTCGAAAACTCAGTAACCCTATTAGGATTGTTTAAGCAATGAGCGTCTCAACGTAAATTAGTGTTTAATTTTTGTTCAGTTGAACCAGGTTGTTTAAACTTTCCTCCACAAGAGGAAAAAGAATACTGTGTGTGTGGGGTTTGAACTCATGACCTTAGGTAAAACTTTGATAAGGAAATGAGCAGCAAGGAAGTAGCCAATCAGCCATGCAGGAATTTATGAGTAGTTTTTATACGGTACCAGGACACACCAGCCAAGCACATGTCTCCGCAACATCCAAGTCCACTTCATGTCAGGAAACAATGGCCCAAACATTGCTGCTCATCATTCGAACTATGTCATCAATGAATAATATTATTTTGTTCAATTTCACTGGGCCTTAGTAGATAGGAGCACCAACTGTTGGGACAAACCCTCTGTGGGAAGTAGTCTTTAGTCCACCAGCAAATATTCAGGTAGTCATCCCTGTGGACGAGCGAGCGGCAAGATGTTAGCCTTCATCAATTATAATAATGAGCAACCCCATGGCATTTGTTGGGTCTGATAGGCTTGAGATGTCGGCACGCGGTCGTTCGCTCCGACGGCCCAAGTGCCGAAGTGCTGCAAAGTGCTCAAGTCCCACGAAGTGCCGCTAAATAACGGCAACCGAATGGAGCCCGAGTAACCCTTAATTAGCCCTTGGCCCTTAAGCCGCTCTTGCTCGAATGCCGAAAGTTGGCAGAATTTGGCACGTAATTCTTATCTGAATCTGACGAGGATTGCGCCGAGGCGCTTACTCGCTGCCGAACCTTGCCGACATCAAGTTTGCGCGTTCTGCCGGCATCAAATTACCCGATTTGTGTGTCACAAGCCTTGTGACATGACACAAGGTATACTGGATTATTTCGTTCAAATCGACAGGGGGCGTGACACGTGACCCATTTGACCTATGCATATTCGACATTTCGTGGGAACTGGCAATGTAAAAGGGATTTGATGTCCACGTACTGATGGCCTTCGGTGCAGCCTCAACGGTCAACATTCTGATAATACATGGAGAGGGTGATTCGTGTAGTTTTGAGTGCTCCGTGTATTCTGTGAGCCAGAATTTTTATTTTCTGCTTTGTTCGTCCGTCATGAATTATTTTGTGTTTTTTCCTGTGTTTCAGACCCAAATTCCATAGGGTTTCTGCGCAGATTTTAAAAATTCTGCCGCGCAGAATACATGGGGATGCATCCCAAATGGCGTATACAATTGAGTTTGAATTTTTAGAGTGACTGGGGAGGGCTTCAGCGACGTCGCGAGGGAAACAAACAAGGGACAAACAGACATTTGTTTGGCACAGGTTACCAGTCCCCACATTTCGACAGGCCCCCCAACTGAGCGTGACCGGGACAAAAAATTCGAAATTCAGCGGAAACGATGCTATTCCGTTAGCTAAGAGCCCTAGTACATCATCCTAAGAATATTTGACTCCAATTCACCTTACCTTCTTTATTTTTTTCTGTTTGTTTTCCTCTGGCCCGAATTTGGTCCAGAACACAGCAGTTTGGCACGGAAAGACTCCAGGGAGGCTTAAAAATGACATAAAGTGTGGAATTTCGGTGTCCTGAAGACACTGAGCACTGTACAAATTTATTTTTGAATTTATACCGATTTTCCAGCCATTTTCGTGACGTTTCACCCGATATCCCACCTGTTTACATATATGATACAGTTGAAATACAAGTCACATTCACTATCCCGGTATTTGCTGCCCTCCGGAATACCCATAAGTGTATCGTATTAAAAATCTAGGTCAATCCGAGCACTATAGCTACTTTGCAACATGTTCTGCTCTCAGACAGCTCAAAACACCCCAATCTGACCTAGTAAATGATTTCGGGGTGCTCAGAAAAAATCGTAAGATGCCATGCCCTCCGCTTTTACCACCTGAATCAAATGAGCCTACTACCAAGGGAATCCGTTGAGAATTGAGCTCAGGACACTACAAATACGATACGGCTCATTGGGGGTGAATATGATAGGAATATGAATACCATACGCCAAATGGCATATCGTATTCGTATTTGAACTGGGGATTGCTGAACAGCTTTACGGGCGGTGTTTCTCAGGAGCGCCTTTCCCAAAGCAACCAGATTCGGATTCATTACATAGCTGGACAACCTGGAAAGTTCTTCCAAGAAGCAAACTGGGGCAAACCTAACAGCAATATACTGACTTGATATATACTCCTGTATTGCTGTATCGGAGACTTGCATATGAAAGCTGATTGGGGTGTGCACTTCTAATCAATGCCTCTGGCACCAAGGTCGCGTCATGGCACAAATGCGAAGAGCACATCGCGTGCCAAATCAGGCTGCTATACGTGCAGAATCCGTAGGAAGGTGCATTGTCTATGATTTTGTTGGACATAGGCTGGTCCTGATCACTGCACTGCTAGAAGTGTGATGAGCGCCAAAACGAGGAAGGAAATTGTCAGACTTGCGTCCGTCTGCGCCTTCAATGCCTCGGGTTCGGCTCAAAGCGCCCCGATTGGCTTCGCGTAGGTTCTTTGCTTTACCACCACTCTCAGTTGCTCTGATAGGATTGGATGCAGGAGACTCCGATGGTCGATAAGATCCGGACTAAAATCAAAGGTTTTCTCGCATCTCGGACGAGCCACACCAATTCTAGGCTCCACCTTGGCGGACCAGACCATGGGTTGTGCATCCTTCACGAAGAAGAAGACAACATTTACTCAATTCTAGAGGTCGTTCCAACATCGCTGGCCCTTCATCACTCAATATTCCTCGATGAACAACCGTGGATGACGTACGCACATGGGTGCTTTGGCTATGCATCTTCATTCGACTGTCACAGCTCCCAGGAAGGCCTCACTCACGCCGAATAGACGTGGGGAGGCCCTGCCTTACCTCTGATGAACAACTCGCCCACATATCCCCAGTTGTAGAATTAGTCTGTACCACAGAGCTCAGTCTCCATTCAAATCTCTTTGACAATTACTACTCACCAGTTGCTTCAACAAGCCTAGCCATTTCCAGATCGAGTGCCCTGAGCCTGGGCCGCTCGTTCCATCTGTCCCTCGCGATCGTACCGACACCACTGAACTGTTGGTGTTCGACTGAAACACAGTTGAAATCTTTTCCGATAGTTTCAAACTCCACAAGGGTAAGCCAACTCTTCAAAGTCGGGGTAAGCCGAGACCATCTCGGTCAGAAAAGAATAACGAGTGTCCCGCATCACGCAATTGCATAACCTTGTCAATGCGAAAGTAGAGAGAGAAAAAAAGAATTGCACAACTTGAGCCGCCGGTGGTTGAATTTTCTGTGGGTCTCCCTGAGCACTCATTCCATCCATAGAAACTTGATTCATTCTAGAAACTTGTACCCATTCCACTTTTGACCGAGGAAAACGCAAAATGCGCCTGTGGAGTCAGAATTGCATTCCAAATACAGAAAATATTACACCGCTTGGGCTGCCGGTGGTTAAATTTTATGTGAGTCTCTCCCTGAGCACTCAATCAATCCCGACGAACCTGGTTCGGACAAAATGTTTGTACCCATTCCACTTTTGAACGAGGGACAAGCAAAATTGTGATGGGAAAGCTCGGCACGTTGAATTGTGGCCCATTTCAAAGGTTTTTAAGGTATTAGCGCATAGGAAACGTGATACGTACTCTGGAAATTACACCCAGTTTATCTCTTCATTTTTCTATAGATTGTAAAGAACCTCCGGCTAAATTGAGGCTCAACCGTTGGAATAAACCAGATCTGGGCCGGCAATGCTCGAAGAAGGCGCGAAATGCTCGCGACGATGCGAATGGCCCGAAATGGCAGAAGGATGGTTTGAGACAAGTATGTGCAAACAACCAAATGTTGCCATCAGCACCTGTGACACCCCTCCAACTGATGTCCGTCCCCGGACATTGTACCGAAAACCTTTCACCCCCAGAAACGCTATCTCGAGCGCCACCCCATCGAACCACCACGCACTGGTCCAGTCTCTGTGTCTGGAGCCTACTCGCGCGGTGGACTCATTACCACTGGACAGCATCGGAGAAGACTTTGTTCTTCCAGTAAGCGGGTGCGCCTTCTCCGTTTCTTCTGTAGCATTACTGACACCTATGGGCAGGCCTCCGAGCTTGTATACCACGGCTCACGTGGGACGGCATCGATCAAGGCCATGTGGGGCCGCTCCCTCGACACATATACCTGGATGCGCACCTTCGAGGGCTTCACAGGCAACGGCGGAGGGGATGCCGACTCTGACGATCCCACGGCCATTCTGAAGAAGAAGCTTGTAGCGGCACGTAAATCGGGCCTGCACCTCGGTGCTCTCAATCCCGCTACGATTACAGAATGGGAGGACAATGGCTGGTGTGAACTATTTGACGATCGGTGTGTTCTTCTTGTCCCTAAACGAACCGGCGCTTTCTAATACTCTCAAGTCTTGGAACCAGTGCCAAGGTCTCACGCCAGTTTGCTCGTAACTCGGCGTCGATTATCTCCGACTTCGAAGATGGTCTCAGTGACGAGGAACGCGATTCCGACAGCAATATCCATCCTGCCCTTCGTGATGGGAGTCGTGCCGCCAATGCAGCTGCTTCCCTCGTCCCCAAGACGCCGGCCGCAGTCGTTTCGGAGCCAAAACACGTCCCATCGTCCAATCTCCGCAAGCAGGCCAACAACTCGTTTGGCAACATCGGTGAGTTCATGAAGATGAAGATGGTTTCGGAGGAGAAGAAGACAAACGCTCTTCAAGCGAGGCTCGATCTCGAGCGCGAGAAGTTGGAGTTGGACAAGGCGAAGGGTAAGGTCGAGATGGCACGTGCAGTTTTGACGATGGATGGTGTTGACGACGAAGTTAAAGCCACTGCGAATGCGTATCTCAAGTGTCTCTTTTCTTAATCAACGTCGTTAATCGACTGTCTCGATAACATTATACCCACTAATTCTACTGTAGATATTTACCTTATGGTTGATAGTTTACATCCTACGTTTCAAAATTTATCACAAGTTGTCAAGCTTATTTAGAACAATCATCTATCGAGCATCGCGAGTCGTTTGATCCTTCCTTGCTCCTTCAAATAGTTGTCTGTCTCATAAGCTGGCACTTGCGCATCTCCAACCACATCAAACACAACAACTTCACGATCTCCATTGTTTGCATCCTCCTGGTCATCAGGGCTCTCGTCAATACGCCACGAAACCTCAGGCCGATCCCCAAAATCGATAGCTATATTGTGTAAAACCATTAGAGCTTCGATTGTGTTGTATATCTCCTGGATGTCATTATGGGGTCCCATTCCGGGAAATCGGCCCTTGAAGAGACCGAAAGCATGTTCAATGACAATTCGGACAGAAGACAGGCGGAGATTGAAGGCACGCATGCGCTCTTTGTCCGCGTCAGAAGCAAATGGTCGGATAGTGAAGGGGGTGGATGGATATCCTGGTGGAACAAGTTCAGCACCCAGTTGTAGAAAGAAGTGCCAATGGAAGACATTTATCAACGAGGATGTACTCCCCGTGCTCAAAGTACAGATGCCGCCGCATCCATACGTCCGAATTTTTGGATATCTTGACGTTTGAAACACCCCCAGGCCATCCAAGTTCTGAACTGAACTGAACTGAACTGAAGTTCTATTTACGCCGTACCTGGCCATAATGGCTACGCGGCAGTACTCTAGCTATGCTAGTCTGGTTCTGTATGTAACGTATTGTAGTTGGAGTGGGATCATTTTTCGTAAGTAGGTAAGAGAGAGAAATAAAAGGAGGAGGCGAGTGGGGAAACATTGAGATCGGTAGGAAGCTGGGAGAGAGGCTCGAGAGGGTGACATACATAGAGCGGGCGTGGGACACAGCAGGTACTAAATATAATCAAGGCAGAGGGATATTAGATGGGCGGTACAGTAAGAGAGAAAGAAAAGAAAAGAAAATATCAGGAGAATCTACCGGTGAGCGTAATAAACTCGGTCACAGCTTTGAGGAGCTTGGGATGGGTGAGGAGCGAGCGAACGTCGACAGCGCCAAGGATTTTGGCGTTATATGATGCGAGCTGAAGCGGAGGGCGGAGATGTTCGTAAGCGGGGCAGTGCAACAGAAAGTGAGCGCGCGTTTCCCTATGAGCACCACAGGCAGCACAGGCAGGAGATGGTGCCAGTCTGCACCGGAACCGATGGTCGTTCAGTGGAGAGAAATTGGTACGGAGTTGGCCGAGTAAAGATATGGTTGCACGCGAAGAGGACGAGGTGTAAGGGGTGCGCAGGATCAGTGAAGGGGGAGAATCATCAATCTCACGAAGTCCACGACCCGTCTTGGAAATCTTCCACAGAGCTCTCCATCGTGTCAGAATTTCTGTGTTGATGCGACGTTTGCACGATGTGAGGGAGACGGGCGTAGATGACAGAGGGGGAAGGAGGGTAGCTGACTTTGCCGCGTCGTCAGCGAGCTCATTTCCGAACGTCCCGATGTGCGCCGGAGTCCAAAGATTGGTTATTTGCAGGTCCGGCTGCCTGGCCCATGCCGCGCGAACTATCTCATCATATTGAATGGCGCGAAATTGACCAGATCGCGGTGCTGTCGATACGATGCCCGGGAGTCCTGCCTGTGAGTCAGACACCGCCAACATGCGACACGCTTCCGCCTGCATGGTGCGCTCAGTTGCCCGCAGAACACCCTCCACTTCACCTTCGGCTACCTGTCCGTCACCAAGGGGAATCAGAATCCGCTCCCGCGCTCTGCCTTCCTGGACACGGAAAAGATGTGAACCGCTTCTCATGGTCACAAGTAGCCTGGATGTTTGTCTGGACAAAAAATGGTTAGCAAAAATTGTCCTTGTCTGTGCAAGAAGAATACCCCAAAAAATTTCTTTCGGCTCATGAAATGGTGGCCCTGCTGGAGGGGAATCTCTTCAAACCGTATGAGAGAGCCGTCGCCTGCCCCAAGACACCTGGAGAAGCCCGATACATCCTTGATATGTGTTTTAATGGCCTCTTTTCTCTCGGGGGTAGGCCAACCAACATAGCGTGACAGCAACCGCCTCCCTTGGGTTTGTTCTCGTGGATCCCAGGGTATCCATACATATCCCCCGCTGCGATCTCCATGTTGCTCGTCGCTACGGCCTAGCTATGCGCTCGGAATTTTCCGCCCCAAACGACCCTGTTGTGGTGTCGCATGACGGACTTCACTATGTTTGTCGGGGCTTTTATGACCTACGCGAGGCGGAGCTCTACCCACTATGAACTACTCGAGGCAGAACTCTACCCGCAAGATGGAATTAAGGCCTAGCTATGCGCTCGGAATTTTCCGCCACAAACGACCCTGTTGTGGTGTCGCATGACAGACTTCACTATATTTGTCGGGGCATTTATGACCTACGCGAGGCGGAGTTCTACCCGCTATGAACTACTCGATGCGGAACTATACCCGCAAGATGGAATCCTAGCCTTTCTCGGATTAGTACCTAGCTCAGGGCAACACCGCAAGGGGGAAGTGAAAAAAAAAAAGATTGTCCATCTATCCGTCGGGAATTATGTTTATGTAATTGGTGAGTTGGCTACACCTTTCCGATGACCAGTCGTTTATGTGAAGCACGAAATTTATCACCCTTCACTCTCCCTTAACCTCTCTCTCCAATCTCCTTTTTTGCGTCACCGCCCATTCACTTTCCGCTCCTCACTTTCCATAACTCCATGTCTGAACCGTCTCAGCCGCTTCTCGCCCAGTTCCTCATCGACCGCAGCGACAAAGATGGGATTTACGATTCCACCTTTACCCAACTGAGGACCATGGATAATGCTCTGGCCAACCGAGAGTACCTCGGCACCAAGAAGCGCTCTCCCAATCTCTTCAGAGGCAGCGACTGGGCCAAAAATATTGTCTTTAAGGAGGCAACTCAGAAAGACGGTCCTGAGTTCAAGCTCGCCATAATTGGTTCGCCTGTTCATTGTTTGCTTTAATTCGCAGTTCTGACTATCGGAATGAAGGCGAGATATGCGACGTCGCCCATGGCACGTTAATCCGGGCCCAGGGAAATCACTACGATGGTCGTGACGGCGAACCGGCATGCTATTTTCCCCTGATTGCTGCCTTGTCTAATGATCTTCTTAGTTCAAGCCTGTGGACGACAAGTCCAAAGCCAGAGACGTCATTGTCCTCCAGGCGCCTTCTTATTGCGACTTAGATCTGCTCAACCTCTACTATGATCAGACGGCAATCTTGCAGGACATCGAGAACAAAGAACATGCGATCGACGAGGCTGCTGGACAGGTGCGATTCTACTTTCATGTCATGTGCTATTTTAACCATTTCTTTTGCATATAACTCTCCCGCTTTCCGCTCTTGTCTGAAGTCCAAAAAGACACATGCAGACTCAAAGGATTTGATTACCATAACCACCCTCAAAAAATATGGTGTACGTGTTTATGTTCTGGCTCTCGCATCCACTTGCTGATGTTTGGTTAAGATTCCTGCTTCCGCAGGTGGCCCCAAAGTCGCTGCCCCTCCCACCCCAAAAAGTGTCAAGCGTGTCAAGCGTAAGTTTACAGAGGACTCCGATGACTCCAATGCGGAGCCAGAGGCTCCTCTTCTTCCTGTGGCCAATAGAAACAGCAACGAAGTCAAAATACCAGCAGGTGTGTGTGTCCTCGATTGTTTATTCGTGTTCATATTTACTTTCTTGAAGCCGAGGACATTAAGCTCGGGGCTTATTATGATCCTCGCGTGCTTGAAGATTATCGCGGCCCCTACTTCCAGCAGACCAATGCCAAACTGATGCAGCTCGACGTCCGCGATGTGAACAACAAACTGATCCCCCCATGGAGACAGTATGCCGGGCTGCGCAACAGTACACTGGTGCTAGCGCTCGTTACTGTCCACATCTACACCTTCACAGATGGAAGGGGGGATAGTAGCCGCGATCGCAAGGTGCCATTCCTTGTCCATCCTTATTTCTTGACATCAACTTTTTGTATAGACGGTTCAGCTCAACGCACACAGTATTCGTGTATTGGACGAGTCTGACTACCCGGTCCAGAAGCGTACTCCACCCATTCCGCGCACCATGCTCGACGACGTGAGTGCTGGGCCCTCCACTCCGGTTGCGGCCTCCTCCTCAGCGAATGGCTTTAAAAAGTACGTTATTTTTCATCTACCTCGACGTACACCTTACTGACTGTATTTTCAGCTTTGTGGTTACTCCCCGTTCGGGCACTGGAGGTGCTGAGATCATAGATACTGACATGGAGAGCGCCGAGGGGGGTGGTGGCGATGATAAAGATAAGACAAAGAGGCGCAGACACACAGTAAGATAGTTCGGTCTACTTCTCTCTACTGTCTTTACTCGTCTGAATCCTGTCTGCGCTCCGTCTACTGTCTTTACGCCTACTGTCTTTACTCCATCTGCCCGTCATTGAATTGATTTTGTGTCGTGTCGCATCATTTATTGTCTCACAAACTATTGCTTCGGCATCAATCTTCCCACAAGAAGTGCGAGAAGTCCTACTGAGGTAATGTAGATCTGCAAATCCAAGGATTGCCAAATCCATGGCAGGTACGACCAATTACCCGCTATAATGCTTCTCCTTCCCCTTCTGCATTCTCCTTCTGAAATTTGCTGATAGTTACCGCTTATCCGGCTGTCGATATAACGCTGACTGCATCAATATAGTGAGATGTACCCCTCATTTTTTCTTCTCTCTCTCCGTATTGTCGACACCTTTCCTCTCGGCTCTAGCTTCAATCTGGAGTTTGCCTTCACCATTTTTTACATCCCTCAGCCTACACTTCCGCCTCAGACCAATCTGAACCACTGCAATCCGGTGGTGCGTGCAGGTCTCCTTTTTCTGGAAATGGACACTTCAAACTGAGCTCTTGAAACTGTGGTTACGACCCTGGGATGTCCGACGGTGCCGGAACCTTATCCAGGTCTCGGATTTCCCCTTCCCATGCGAATCCCTCGTCCCTGCAATGTGACACGATTCGAATGTATTTGATTTCCCGCCTTTGCCCTGTGTAATCGTTCTCGCTAGTTGGTCTGTATTGCTTTTTTCTGGCTCGCATAGTATTTCCCAGCGGAACGTCTCCGTGTCTCGCCGTTTTACCGTCTTACCGTGCTGCCGTGCTGCGTTACAAATTCCGAAACATCGGTGATTTCTTTTGGGTGTATCTGAGATGCAGCCCCGATTTGGCTTGTACTGCTCTGTTAATATAGCGGCCTTTGGTGGGTCTTACTATATAACTAACTATCCTTTCACCCATGCAGCCAACATCCCTCTGTTGCGACACCCCCTCCCTCCCCTCCCTCCTTTACACCGGGGACACATTTCTCCTGGAGCACCTCCTCTGCCATATTTATAGTCTCTTGTCTCTATCCTTTCATTCTTTCCAACCAATTCTGGTATGTTTGTCGATTTTCCCATGATCATCAATTGTATTGAGTCGTATTATCAGATCTATGGGCAAAGGTCATTCCACCAAGAAGCGTCAGAGCCAGCGAAAAGTCAAACGTTCTAAGGTGGACAAGCAGTACGATTTGCGTGCCGCCGCGAGGTGAGACTAATTGAATCAATGCCGGAAAGCATTCTGACTCGTACATCTTTTAGCTATATCCAAACCTCGGCATTCTTTGCCTGCCGCGAGCTGTTTCTCTACCATCTTTTAGAGGCCTGCACCCTGTCGAGTTTGATTTCATTGAGCCATACCTCGACCCTCTTCCGCACGCTGGTGAAAACCTTGCTCCGTATCCGTCTGACTTCTCTTGTTGAGTCTTTCGTCGGCCACGAGAACGTGATAGGATTCTTTCAAGTACTCGAGTCTACGGACTCTGCTCTCACTGGGTCCTGCATCCCTCGTGTCCTTGCCCCTCCCATCGACGATGTGGATGAATGGTTCCCCAACAACCTGAATATTTATCCTCCGCTGGGTGTGCAAATTCCATTTGTTGTTGTATTTGAGGCACTGCTCATTACTTCCACTGCGGCGGAACTCTTACCAAGGCTTGCCATAGGTGTGTCTTCCTCACCTTCTTCCCAAATAATTGAGGTCAATCAGTCTCATAGTCGTGTTTTCAATTGGTCTTGCAATCGTCCTTACGAATAAAAGAGTATATACTCGCAAAAAGCTGTTTAGAAATAACAATAGTTCTCTTCTTAGTATACTTCGTAAACCTGTTGATAGTTGAATATAATTGTCTCAATCACATACTTTTATTGGGTGACTGGATGACTTCCCGTAAGAATAGATGTTTTTTTTTTCAGAATATTTTCGCATTTTCGGCAGTGATGCCGAGGCATCTGTCAGGACCCCATCGGACTTGGATCTGAGGTTATCCTCTTTGGACCCTGTTTCAGAGCTTAAATTATTATAATCTGAACGGGGGGTCAGGACCCCCCTCCAGATTTATCTTACCCACATATCCTGTTCAGTAGACAGACTTGGCACTCACTGCTCCAAATTGAGCGTGTTGGGTCACCGTTCACGTAACCCCGTCCCCTCGACCTCCCCCACACGCGTCCCCGCTGATTCCGCCAGGCCATTCTCGCCACGCACTCCCAACACCGCTAACCCACCAAAACCATCTAAATGGGAGCCAAGCGCAACCGCGCGTCTCTGACGACAAAGTTCGCTATAAACGCGAGCCGGACGACCTGAACTGGTGCACATCGGGCCCAGATTCCTTTACGCAGTCAGCGACACGTCGAAATCCGCGATTCGGAGGGCGGGGACATGGTTGATGGAACATGGACACGTTGTTAACACCTGTTTGTCAACCTCGACGCACGGCCCGACCTGGCAGTAGAATAAACTGGTTCATTTAATGAATAATCTTATGGGAACCACCAGGAGTAAATTTTAGGATGGATCTGAGTATGCCGCCATCGCTGGCACCCCTCAGATAAACACTGAAAAATATCTATCCTTACGGGAAGTCATCCACTTCGCGACTAAGGCTCCGTAAATATATGCGCACAGAATATACACTTTTAGCCGCGATGCCGCGGAAGTTGTCGGGACCCTATCAGCCTCACCTCTGGTTTGGATACCTAGCTGTTTCAAGTTTGTGCCGTTCACTAGTTAATACAGCTCTAGGATCTAGTAGCTTACATGTGATGAATGTCAAGTTGTTTTGGCCAAGAACCCGTTAGTGGGCTTTGCCGCGACAGCGCGCTACTGAGATTATTCATGGAGGTGAACCATTGTTCGACTTCGGCCGACAGGTCCAATCCAAATCAAAAATCCGATCATCGGCTCTGTCAAAGTCACGAGATTACGGCATCTTCTGATGCCAGTTTGTGACAATTGTCCCTTTGTTACCCCTTCCCCCTCATGCGTGAAATGCTGGACTTACCCTGGCTCAAATCTCGCAAATTTAACCTGTAAAGATGACTTGGGATTGGGCCTCTTCGAGGCGGGTGCTGAACCTTTAGGTCAAGGGGGGTCAACACTTTCACAAAATCACTATACCAACACTACGTCGTTCAACAGGTTCCAACAAATCATCTCAATTGGAAGAGCTTCAAATAATTGGGTTGGATGAGCACAACATAATGTGTTTTACACAAAGTGGAATACTAACAACCATTCTCTAATACAACAAACATATTGTCTGTAAAAAGTGAGAAGCATAAGGGTTTGGTGCCCGAAATTGGCAGACTTCCCACTGGAGGTTCAGTTTAAATACATTCACAAAAGATGGAGGCTTCCACCTCGGTCACTCTAGAGCATGATCCCTGCTATATGATTGTCTAATCTGTTGCACCGACCTGATTTCCAGAGCTCAAGGCCATTGGCTGAAACCTAGTAAAGTCACAAAACAAACAGGGCAAATATTATGTTCGCAAGCAGCCGGTGTATCAAGGCAAAAAGGATGTCCGTCTGATGCAAAAGAAGTCTCGTCAAAGGGCCTTATCCCACTTCTGAGTGTCAGCATTACGACGCAAAGATCGAGTCAAATGATAGCAACCATTGAGGGAAAGCAGAGTTACGATGTACGAGCAGGTAAATGATTCAATGTAAGTATGCTAATGGTCCAGTTTCTCCATAAACATAGGGCCCAGGGGAGGGACTTGGGGAATACAGTGCCCGTCATCACTTCTCTGCACGTGTTTTTCAGGGTCAAAGAAATTTTTGTGATTTATTTCTGATTTTCTGAGCCACGAAACCGGCCAAAAGAATGTGATTCAGCACAAAAAGTCATTTTTTCCCACGGTGTTTCACTTTTTCGGGGTCCAGAAAAAAAAAAAAGTTGCCCCAAATCACCAGTATGACACTGGGAAAGCCTTTGGAAGGATGGGAGGATGTTCTGAGAATGTTTCATATTGTTCAGAGCTCTCACAAGTTGTCTAGAAACAGACCACAGAATTCGGACGCAGGCGTCCAGACTAAACACGTGACTTTAACCCTACCCAATATGGGAATTTGATGCCATCATTAGGGTTTGTTTCACTTTTTCAGCCAACAAAAATTAAAATCTTCTTTGATCGACTAACCAAGCACAAGGGATCTTCTTTATGCATCCTTTGAGTGTTTCCAGGGTGTTTTAGGTTCACTCATGATGAGGGTGTAATGTAGTTGGAGGTTCAAAGTTTTGACATGTTTACTGCCAAAAGCGGAACCGTGATGTGATGACGGGCACTGTAATGTTGACCTGCGCAGCCAGAAGACCTGAATTGATGCAACCCACTGTCAGGACCTCTACATACAAGTTCAGATGCAAACAAAGTTGAACCAGTCTAAGCCAGGCTTATTCTCTGTCGTCTATTTGACTCTTCTTCTTCTTCTTTCCTTCACCTTGATACACTCTGATCCATCCACCTGCCTAAATGTCTCTCCACTTCCGCCCCATCCATGTCCCTCACAATTTTTGTGTCCCATCATACTGCTGCTTTCCCCTGAGATATTGTTTTCCTTTCTTTTACTTGGTCTCATCTAAAATATGTCCCTGATAAATCATCTCCCTGATACCTTATATCTTCCTTACATATGGTAGTACTGCTGCATGGCCAACTCTCGTCAGGTACAGCGTAAAATAGAAATAACAACAACAACAGTACATCACAGAAGCCTGAGAAGCCAGAGGAAATGGAGGGTTACAATACAACATGTGATGTGAAGGATGAGCACAGGTATGTTGTAGAGTCTGTCTTGGAAGTAAAGTCAAACTTGATAGCAACTTGGCAAGGCAGGCCGGGGTGATCAATAAGCTGAAATGACTAATCACGGATACTGTTCCGAGCACAAACCAGAAATGACTAATCACGGAAAACCGGACTCGAGAATATCTTTTGGTTCCAGAGGATTAAATGGTATTGTACCGGAGGATTCAAGCCAGTAACAAGCTGAAAAACAGATCCTTGCATTTTGATTTATTCCTATATCTTACCCTACTTTCTTTCGATTTCTTGTCGCGATGACCAATATTGCATGACTAAATCTTTGCTTGTACATGTAGTGAAAGCTCCCGAAATCCAAGTTCCCCTGGGTAGCCAAACCTAAAGGTTCAGCAATTATCGGGGCCCTGAAATGTAGTGGGTAAAATATTCTCACTCAAATAATAAAGCGCTGATGATACCAAAAAAGACTTGCTCCCGCGCAAGGTTGACGGGCCCGCCGTAACCGTCCCGTAAAAATACAAGCAGAAACCTCCCGCCAGGGCGGGAAGCTACCCGTTGACGGCACCCCATCACAACTGTAAATATGGCAATGGTGTGTATCCCTATATTCTATGCCATAGCATGGCATCGGAATAAATAAGTCGCTCCGGTTTTTGATAGGATGTCACGGGAATGTCACGTCTGTGACTGTTCGCGTTCGCGCCCTCGAGAAGTTGCTGCCAGTGCGTAGGATGTCAGGGCATGCCCTCCAAATTTTATAGGGTACTTAAATCCACATTGACTTTCGTCCCTCAAAACTGCAGGCTAATAATAATTAAGCTTATTTGTGAATTAATGTATAGTGGTATATCTGGAAGCTGGGAGCTCTGGATTTTTTTTCCAGGAAACATGCAAGAAGGTCCTTGAGCCATGACTTCAGTCAATACTGGCCTATGGATCCCCCATGTTTTTTTATCCTGACCGGGTCACCGGTGCAACTACATTGGAAGTAAATTCGGTATGAGGCTCCAATTGGCATAACTCTGATGCAGTTCATGGCCCAAATGATAGTGATCAGTAACTGGAGCCGCTACATGTGTACTGTAAATGTTGGTGTTAAACAACTACCAGTGCAGTGATGAACTACCGGTAACGAAGGCCCTGCAGTTTTTTATGGTTATGAAGCACCAAAATGAAAAGTCAACCCACCCTCAGAAAATCTCGGAGGCTGCGCCCCAATGAGGCCCCATCAATTTTGGGGAGGGATCCAAGATGCTTTTGCCACTGGCAGAGACGTGCATCGCATTGAGGTTGCACCAAGTACAAGGAACACACAAACATTAAGCAGAAATGACTAACTAACGGATAGTAGCCCGATCATAAAGCAGGAATGACTAATGACCAAAATTGAACTTGGAGAATTTCTGGGCCTTCTGTGAATGAAACGGGCAGGCACACCAGGATTCAAGCCAGTAAGAAGTTGAAAAACACACCCTTGCATTTTGATTTATTTCCAGGTCTTTTTCCAGGTCTTGTCCCATTTTCTTATGATTTTATTTCGCCTTGACCAATGTTGCATGACTAAATCTTTGTTTGTACATGTGGCAAAAGTGCCCGAAACCCATCTTCTCCTGGGTAGCCAAACCTAAAGGTTCAGCAATAAAATTCAACTCATCGATCTTTGCACTTTTGAACAACCTTCACCACTCAAGGACAGAATTGACAAAAGGAAAACAAAAATACACCAAAATATTGCAGAGGGGAAATCAACATTATTGTGATAATTCACTCTATTGCACCCTTAGACTCTCAGCGCCGAATCTTCAACTGCTTCTTGCCCCAGGCATGCTTAATTTATACAGAGGGAAACAAATTTCGCCACTCGTGGAATTGAATGGTGGTTTTAGAAGGCGAACAAAGCACACTAGAATATCTCATTGCTGAACCTTTAGGTTTGGCTACCCAGGGGAACTTGGATTTCGAGCCATTTTGCTACAAGGACAAACAAAGTTTAGTCATACAAAATTAGTCATTGCACAAAATTAATTCCTGAACCTTTGTAAGGAAACAGGAAAAAGTAACTCAAATGTAGATATTTTTTCCCAACTTTACTGATTTATCTGCCTGTGGGCCACTCCGTTTCACTCACAAGATTCACTCGTTTCTACTTTAGCTATTAGTCATTTCTGCTTGATGTTCGGGGCAGTATCCGTTGACGTGAGAATTGGGCAACGGTTACATGTGATATTCCGATCAGATGGGTCGTTATTTGGCGTTACTTGACATGTTAATTGGTAAACCTCAAAAATTGACTTCCTTTACAGCTGTTTGCAGAACTTAGGGCGCGGCATGTTTTTTTTTTTTTTTTGTAAGTTTTCACGAGAACAGCAATTGTGGGATCATTTCTCAACCGTTTGCCCTGGAAATGGGCTCATTCGATTCGGACGGAAAGGGCGGAGGGCCTCGTCTCCTAGGTTTTTTTATCGATCTCGAAAATTTCCTTTTTGGGATAGATTCCCGTGTTTTTCAGTGGTTGAGCGGAGAACACGTCCCATGGGACCTATTTTGCTCCGATTGACCTAGATTTTTATTATGGTGGACTTGAACATATTCCGGAGGGCCTGAAATACCGGTATTTTGAATGGGATCAATACTTCAAATATACAGTTCATAGATACATTCCTTTCATATTGTTGATCCCAAAGTGTGTGGTAGATTCGAACCAGTGTTCACATTTACTATCCCGGTATTTCAGGCCCTCCGAAATATGTTGAAGTCCACCGTAATAAAAATCTAGGTCAATCGGAGCAAAATAGGTCCCATGGGACGTGTTCTCCGCTCAACCACTGAAAAACACGGGAATCTATCCCAAAAAGGAAATTTTCGAGGTCGATAAAAAAACCTAGGAAACGAGGCCCTCCGCCCTTTCCGTCCGAATCGAATGAGCCCATTTCCAGGGCAAACGGTTGAGAAATGATCCCACAATTGCTGTTCTCGTGAAAACTTACAAAAAAAAAAAAAAAAAACACGCCGCGCCCTAAGTTCTGCAAACAGCTGTAATCATGAAAATAATGTTGGGAGCACTAGAGGTACATTATAGAGAAGATTAGTGTGTCCAAAATTTTAAAAATCCATCCAGAATGTAATAACTTGGCTCGGCACCAAATAATTGGACAAATAACAACTTGTTATTTGTCCAAGTCAGCCACCTCAAATTTAATCGTCCTTTATCGCGCTGGAGTGCCTCGTCTTTCTTTTTGGCTCAGCTGCTCTCCTGTGACCTTCAAAGTCTCTGATTGACTCTTTTGTGTATCTTGAGGTTTGAAAACATGCCAAAAACTGCTGCTCTTCTCTGTCAGTAACATGGAACCATGGTGCTGCCCTGGATGCCCCAAGGGGTCAAAGGATCACCCACGACCACCGGATGCCCCTCCATGAGGGCATCCTCGGATCAGGAAAGACAATGAAGAGGACTCGTGAGTCGTAAGGTTCATTTCAGCTCACCACGGTGTGCTTCATGAACCATAGCCTAAGTGCGGCAAACAGATGAAAGCCCTGGCAAGAAAACCAGAACCTTGCAGGAAAACATAAAAAACAAGGAGGGGGTACACCCACTTCTTCAACTAACCCTACATCAGAGCAGTCCACACCTGCTGATGGTGTAAGAAGTCAACATGCCCCGGAAACCATGACACCTTAGACTGCAAGGTTGTATGCAAGATTCACTGTTAAAAATGCGGCCAATTCCAGGGGTGCAGGGGTGTGGACAATGGCAGGAAATGTACACAGAGATCATGATAATTTCAATACCTCAACTTCTTGAAGTACTACCAGCACTCTGCGCATCCAGCTGTATATTTAATCTAGTCTTCTTGAACGCTCCTGTGATGACCTGGCAAGTTTCATTGAATTCCCTTCTCTTTTCCCCTGTTTGAATTCTTTTTTGTGTTTGTCGCCGTCGGGACAAAGGGTGCATTGAAAGAGAAACCGGGAGAATATCAATCCGAGTCTCCGAGATCAATCGCTTTGTCTCGATCTTGCCAGCGCATATGAAACTTGGCTCTCTCCTCCGTGTCCTTCCTTGCCATCTTCTGCAATTTGCCTGCCTCCACTGGATTTGACAGCCGTGCTGTACGCTCTTGTGCTATGACCGGATCACGGTGTCGTCTTTGCGGTTATCGGGTGATCTGTGTGCCTTTATCTAAGCGGCTCTGGCGTCTATTGTTTCGTTCGATAAAAATGATGAGATAATGTTGCCAAGTCCTAAAGGTTCAGCTACCGCCTCGGAGAGGCCTAATCCAAGTCATCAGAGGTGGAATGAAGTGTTATGCGTTATTTATTAGCCAAGATTTATCTCACTCCCCGACTGTCAGCACCGAATATTCAATTGTTTCGTTCACCGAGTATCAGTACTCCGCAGTGAACTCATAATAGTATCTGATTTAGCGTCAAAGATGCAAAACAGCCTTGAATGGTGGGGTGCTATCCCCGTGGCTTTGTTAAACACACGAAAGGGGATGGAAGGCCGCGAAGCGGCCGACCAGTCCCTTGTACATAATAATGCGGCCACCGATCACGGAGTCTGACTACGGGAGACTAGGTCCCTATACCAAATTATCCTTGCCGTTTTGTTAGCGCTATATGGCGGTCAAAATGCACATTTATTCCACCACAACTTTTTTTTGGTGTGCCGCAACTTTTTTTCCAAAAGGTGACCTTTCCGCAAGTATTTTATGGTTCCAAGGTCCCTGCCGCAACTTTTGAGATTTTGGTTTGCGAAAAAAAAAAGTTGCGGCACAGCATGTTCTGGCGCAACTTTTTTTTTTTGGCCAAAAACTTTTTTTTCGGCATCGAGTGGGGAGTGTATTTATAAATAATCCCTGCAGATCAAATCTGTGAAAAGGGTCGTGGTTGACCAGCGGGAGCACCAACATCAGCAGCATCGGTCCGATCACGAATGATCCGGTGTCACATATGTCACACGACGCGTCGACGCGTCGACCGTGAGCCACAGCATGGGGGATGATGTGGAAAAATTCAAGGAGACGCAAGGCATGGCATTCATATTTCCACCTTGGAAACAGATTCCGCACGAAAGCTTGGACTCGGCCGTCACGTGCCCTGATCGCATTTCGGATCGTTTCGGCCCTCCGGTTTGCTCTTTCGGTACCATTGACAGTATTCGTTGCTTTCCGACCTATATGGAGGTCCTGAATTCATCAAGATGCCCGAATATGCTGCATTTCGACCTGGTGAGCAAAATCTCCTTTTTGGGAACAGCCGAAAAAAAATGTGATCGATCTCATTAGTTTCGAGATCAGCTGTAAGGCACGACAGTATCCATAGACAGGCGGGTTTCGAGCCTAAAGCTGACTCCACAGAATTTAACTTTACTTTGAACCGTAGAGTGGGCTATGGGTCAATGCGTGTTGAGTGATCAAAATATCCATTCTTGATGGCAAACCTTTTCGACATGTTGAAACAACCCTGCAACCCTGTCATGCTCTGGCCGTATATTTACCGATACTGAGTGTCTTCCCCCTGGTCCCTCTTGAATACAACCTGCGTGATAATATTGCCGCTTGACCTAGGAAGGTAGACGCAGAATTGAGGTGTCTCCTTGTTCCGCTCCCCATGAGAGGGATAGTGGAATGTTGTCCATGCTGTGTTATGCCACTGGGAATCCAAAGGTCACATAGTCTTTCTCCGACGTGACTGCAAGGACCTTCAATGTGTGCAGCTTTTCTGCCTGTTGTTCCATGCGTTATTTCAAGGGAATCTTTCCCCTCATTCCGGAAAATTGTACGTCATTGTTTCGTTGTATTTTCCAAAGGTATCACGTCGGAGGTCGCGCGTGTTGTCTCCATTCTGTACACCATCAGAGAGTTTTCGCCAAAATAGGCCCTGCAGAGATGTGAATGTAAGTCCTCCATTTTCTACTCGAATGCGTTGAACTAACGTACGTTCGTGCTCCCTAGGAGTCCCCCTCTTCCCTCGTCATGCGTTCCACGCCGTCGGAGGCCGCGCGCGTCGTCACCATGGCGAACACCGGTAGAGACTTTGCAAAATAGGCCCTGCAGACATTTGGATGTAAGTCGTCCATTTTCTACTCGAATTCCCTGAACTAACGTACGTTCATGCTCCCTAGGAGTCCCCCCCTCCCTGCGTTGTGCGTTCCATGCCATCGGAGGCTGCGCGCGTCGTCGCCGTGCCGTACACCACCGGAGACTTTGCCAAAATAGACCCAGCAGAGATTTTGATGTAAGTCGTCCATTTTTCACTCAAATCCCTTGAATTAATGTACGGTTGTGTTCCGTAGGAGGCCCCCCTCTCGCCGTGTCCTGCGTCCTGCGCCGTCGGAGGCCGCGCGCGTCGTCGCCATTCCGTACACCACCGGCCGGATATGTTTTTGCCAACATAGGCCCAGCAGAGATTTCGATGTAAGTCCCCCGTTTTCTATTCAAATCTCTTGAAATAACGTACTTTCCTGCTCGCCAGGAGGCCTCCTCCCCCCGCGTTATGCGTCCCGCACTGTCGGAGGCCTTGCACGCCGTCACCATGGCGAACATCGGTGGAGACTTCGCCAAAATGGCCCCTGCAGAAATCAGAAATGTGGATGTAAGTCCTCCATTTTCTGCTCAAATCCCTTGAAATAATGTACTGTCCTGCTCCCAGCAAGCCTCCTCCCCCCGCGTCATGAGTCCCGCACCGACGGAGGCCGCGCACGTCGTCGCCATGCCGTAAACCCCCCGGAGATCTTTCGCTGAAATGGGCCTTGCAGGATTTGGATGTAAGTTGTCCATTTCTACTCAAACCCCTCGAGCTGACGTACAACCGGGTCTCCGATAAGTCCTCCAGCCACTGGGACATCCGAGGCTTCTCGACCAGCAGTGGCTGAAAAGGAATGCCAAGATTTGCAAGTGGTGCACGAGAAATTACA